>OY744557.1:3105487-3212092 GCA_963556235.1 Cryptophagus acutangulus | reverse complement strand
CATCCGCATTTTTTTGTTTTTTTTTTTAATTGCACAGCAATTCTTGATATAAACACAGTCATAAAAACAGAAACATAGAAGCATTCTTGAATTATTATCAAAATTGTATTTAAAATGTAAATCATAAATCATTGGAGGTTAAAGAGTTAAGTATCTACTCTGTATAGTCGCCTTATGGGTCAGCCACAAGGGGCAGTCCAAGTTCCCCCACAAGTGCAGATGGCAGTAGGACGTGCTGTTACCAATGCCGCCATCAACGAACTCTCCAATGCCTTCAAGTTCCATAAGTAATTTTTTTACCTACAGCTGTGTTTATTAACAGTTTTTTCTTGTTGACATTCGTATACTAACTATTATTAACTGCTTCTTAATGTATGAATATTAATGATTTTCAAAGACAACTATTAAATATCACCGTGATGTTGTTGTATAAAATGAAATCTGAACACATTCCATAAATTCAAACGTTCAGAATATTTGTCTGGATACGATCATTTTGAAATATACTTTTGTCAATGCATTTGAATTCAAATGTGTGCAATATTAATTTGTCTTTCCCGCACACATTTCTTAAAAGAATTTAAGATCTTCCGCGTAGTCTTACACGTTTTAATCTGTCGGTGTCTATGCATAATTCAATTACATTATTCTCTACTCTAATAAAAAAAAAAGTTAGCTTGAATTATTAAATAAAACATAAAATACATTTATTGATGTTAATATTCACACACGTGTCAGAGCATTAGATATATCACTTTTTGCACCCATTTTATGTTTGGAAATAAAAATTGTTTGGCGCATATCAATTTCTAATAAGATATAGCTATTCCATAATTATTGAGAAAAATCATTTTTATAGAACTACGTAGAATCGATTGATCAAAGTATAAAGCATTTGTCAGTTTAAAAGCGATCTATAAATTGAAGTTTTGATGAAATGTTGATTTATAGCATGTAGAGAAAAAGTAGTTGTCACTGTATTTAGAACGAGTCAATTAATAAATTGGACCTTGAATAGAAGATGCAATGTTTTTCTCTTGATTTCAAAATAATCTACAAAAATTGATTTAATGTAAAATAAACTATTTTTTTTTATTTCAATTTATTTGAAACGTTTCTATTGTAATATGATAAAATAAAAGTTGTTGTTAAATATTATGAAATTAGATTATAAGTGGCTAAATAACCGTATTTAGATTGAATAAAAACAAAGTAAATATGTTAATAATTATTATTGATACTAAGATAATATCTACATGATTGTAATTTAATTATTAATATACACATTCGCTGTAGATACTCTTAACAATTATAAAAACATGTTCTCCACGTTTTTTCTTTTCTTATTAATAAAGTCATGCAGCCGTCTCTTTACGACAAAATAAATAGCTAATTAACAATGTAAATGTTTAGTTAGTTGTGTTGTATATAGAAGTTTGTAATAATGAAATGTATCACGGTGGAGACATACTGGTTAGCTTGAGTGCCGACACTACGTCATACATCTAGGTCCTCATAAAGGTACCGACAGTCGGCAGTATCCTTTTGATATTCGGTTACCTAAGTTACGTATTTTTTTCGAGTGCGCTGTGGCGTTGCGTTAGTAATTCATATTGAGAGCATTGCTTGTAAATTCAAATTTAATACTTGTACTTTCGTTTACCTTAATTGATTATGGGGGCTATGATAGAACGCGGAATAGACGGAGAACAAATATTTCCGATATATTTGTTCTCTTCCGATGTTTTAAAAATGAGCCTTCAAGACAAATAAGTAAGCTTTTATTGAGAACTATCAATCGGCTTATTGCTAAGTCGATTCCTAAGATTCGGAAAATTTCGTGTTTGTGCAATCTATACTAAAAACATCTCATTCATGTTTTGACAATGTAAGATGTTTTTGAGCCATTTTGTAGTACAATTGCTTATTTGTGGTGTGAATCTTAAACTTAAAAGTTTAATTTGATAAATTTTGTTACTCCTTCATTATTTGCAATAATACGCATGTTACGTGGTAATGTTCTTAAGTTGAAGTTGATTTATCATAGCATAGCGAAAGTTCAGGAATTCATCACTGGAGTGTTGTCGTCCGTATGGTTCCGAGTTAGCGCATAGTCAAGGGGACTTTGCCCGTTCGCCGGTGAGTCTCCGATTATGTCCGAATAAAATGGTTAATTTTAGTTTAAATTCATCGTTCGTCAGTTGATAATTTTACTTTTGCATATTATTCAATTAAACATTAAATGAATTTTTTCACACATTTGACAATGTATTGTGCAATGTAGTTCTTGGAATAATGAATCCTAAAACAATTGAATTTATTAAACTCAATAACAGCTGCCTTTCTGTGTTTGTGCATGCATGTGTTTCCTATGCATTTTCTTAGGGGTCCTTCACCGACTGTCTCGAAGTTGTCTCCTACCATCATTTCATCATAGAAAAAGAGTTAATACTGAACTGAATATTGTTCAGTTAATACTGAAAACAACTTTTGTTCAGTATTAACTGAAAAATATTCAGTTCAGTATTAACTCTTTTCTCTATGAATGCGCTGGTTGCAGACATCTTCGAGACAGCCGGTGAAGGACCCTTGAGTACATATTGAAAAACCGGTCTTACTTGTTTTGACTCATTGCATTCTATCTAACTTACGCCCTCTAACTTATTTTGATTCATTGCAGACCTCAAGTACTCAACTCGATGCGTTTTGATCAAATCTTTATTTCTCGGGACTCGGAAATCCGCATCGCATTGCTTTTTACTTTGTTTTTCTGTAGTTGCACTTACAAATTTTTTACTTGACACGAATATGAACGAATATAAACAATCTTTTGTCAAATATGTTTTAACTCTAAACGGGCGTTTAATTTATAAAGTTGTCTAACCTTAACAAGTTCATTCAAAGCTAATATAAATGTAAAGTAGTCTCTTAGAACTTGTCGTAAGTGACTTGAAAGAAAGTTTATTTGTCAAAGTATTTTCAAGTCGTTTGCTTTGTTTATTTGGCAGTAAGTAACTTGATCAATGTAAATGCCGTTTAAGTTGATTCTATCGTAACGCTGATTTTAATTGTCAAATAATCAGCTTTGACACTGAAAAACATTGTTGTCTTTTGTTGCCGAGCGAGCCACGCAAAAAGAAACGAAATCCGAAAGAAAATTAATAATCACTCAAGCTAACCAAGGTAACTATTTTAAATCATCACAGAATTTGGAACTCAACTTGGAAATAATATTTGAAATGCTTGTGCAAGAAAAAATTATTAAAACATCTTATGTAGTTTCTTGAATGTGTAAATATAGAAATATCATACAAAATCTATACTATTATTTACTTTTCAGAATCATAATCCTCTCACTACTAATAATGATCTCCTATTACTTTTCCTTGGTGCTGGTTTATGGAATAATTAATTTCAAAATTCTTAAGTGTTTGTCTAGATTTGTCATAGCTACGTTATTTGTTCAAAATGTTCAATCTTACCATCAATACTTACTTACATAGACGTCAAGTTTATTTTCAGTTCTTAATTGCTACAATTCCTCAAAAAAATCTGTCTACTACAATTAAACAAAAAATAATTTGCTTTAATTGGCACATGTAATTACACAAGGCTTTTTTTATTGTCGAACGTAAAGTTGTAATTTTGCAATACGAATTTTGTTGCTTGGCATACGACGAAAAAAAAACTGAACTAAAAGTGATAGTAAAGAGGGTGTGGAGTGCATGGACAAGGTATTACCGACCTGTCAGACTTGTGCGTGTACAGAGTGGTTTCACCTGGTCACTAATCTGCGTGTGCGCGCGCCACTCTGAGTCCCTCAATAGTTCCATAATTGTGGCGCAACCGATATTTAAATTCTCAATGGTGTCCTGAACCCGCAATGTTTAACTAGAGAATGCTGGGATGCTTTAGGAATATTTGACTAAATGCACTTTAGTCCAATAGTGCGTGCTTGTTGAGCTGTCCAAGTTGAACAAAAAAAATCCTAAAAACTTTTTAAATAAATTTAATTTTATTGTAAATGGTTATACAAGTTAGGATTTTGCGTGACCAATTTGAACTTATAAAACGAACTAGTCAGGTTCTCTAACTGACCAAAATTTAAAATTGATATCTTCAAAAATGTCAAAAACAAATTGATGATGATAGTCAAATAGAGTAAAAACCTTAGAATTCTAGATTTAAGAGTAGTTTTAAAGCACCATGGGTCTTGAATCACCCAAAATATCGTAAAAAATAAAATGCACGTCTAAATTTATTTCCGGTTTTGTAACTTGTAATGTAACGAAATTTTTCTATGGTTTACCATTTTTCACAATTTATTAAAAATTCGCGGGATAATAGATCGGTTGACGTTTTTAGTACTGACAGTAAGGTTGATCATAAATAATGTAAAAATATACTCACATCACAGCTTTAAAGAGTTTTATAATTTGTTTGATAGATGTATGTATTTTATTGCATGAAAAAGTGTATCGTGCTGACGAGATCACTTTTAAAAAGCAGAATTTTCTGCATTTGTGCATGGCTTCTATTGGCTACCAGATTGGAGTTCATGTGCATTTATGGCAATTTTGTTTTGATATTTTTTTTAATTTTATTTGCAAATTTCAGTCGACCGGTACCAAATATCCCACCAAGAATACCTGAAAGGCCTCATCCAGGGAGACCAAATTAATTAATATTTAAATGGTTCTAGTCAAAATTTGTTTACTAAAAGTATTCGCAAGAACATTACAACTATAAAAGGGACCAATTTTAAATGGCAATATTGAATGAATTTTCAAGTCAGTGGAAACGATGTTTAATTTAATAATTTCTGCAATGAAAATTAAAATACTGTGATTGTAAAGTTCTTTTTTTAATTATGGTTTTAATTTTTGTTTCTGATGAGTTTTGTACAAGTTATTTTTGTATTGATTATAATAGTAAAAAAAAATAATGGTACAACTTTTGACAATAATACATTTATTTTTAAATTAAACAATACTAGTCTAAATGTTATAGTATTATTAGTTTTCGTTTCTTAATTTTATTTTGTCCATTAAACAAGAATTTTACTATATTACGAGTAATAATAATTAGTTAATTATTATTTATGTACATATGAAATGTATTAAAAAAATATTTTTTAATTTTGTATTTTATTTTTCCAAAATAAGAGTTACTAAAGTCAAGTCGACTACGTTCTGACCTGTTGTATCGAATGCGCTAGACATACTTTTTTATTGCTACGCTGTGCCAGCGCATTACAGTATATGCTAACAATAACAGGAACGTATTTCTGCCAACGCTGCGACATGACTTCCCAGATTTTATGAATACAATCAATGTGAATGACAAAGAAGTTACATACACGTATGTCTTTTGTCTTGTTGTCGTTCAGTGCCGTCGTATGAATATAATATTTTATTTTGTATTGGCGTCTTTCTGCTGCTGCTTGAAAGATATTCTACGCTACTGGTCAAAATTTTACATGGCCTTCAATTGATTTGGTGCAGGCGGAATCAGCTGAGAGCCCACAGGTCAGAACAGAATAGGTTTCACTATATGTTGTAGATTACACTGATTATTTCTTTATTGGGATTTTGCCCTTCTAGTTGGGTATGGCGAGTAAATCCATTTCGTCCGACAATACAAGCATTTAACTTTACTCTCGACACCACAGAAAAACCTTATTCTTCAGCGGGATTGGAACCCTCGGCTGCGAGGCCGTGTTAGCTAGCACTCGTATGGTGGGCTGTAGGAGTAACTATGTTATAGATTAAAATGATTAAATGTAGAAAAATTATGTATGAAATGGTAAAATTTATTATCGCTACCGAAAAAGAAACAAATTTAATTTGTGTACAAAATTTTATTTTAATATGTAGTTTTCTAAATGAGGTAAATCGTCAGGTTTCAATAGTCCTTTAGGAAGAAAACCAATCAGATTATTAACATGTTCCTTCAACAGATCCAGTCGCTCTCCTTCAATGAGTCTTTGCCTGCAACAGAACAATTATGTTAAACTCCAATAGGAATTAAGGGT
Source organism: Cryptophagus acutangulus (assembly GCA_963556235.1). NCBI lineage: Eukaryota > Metazoa > Arthropoda > Insecta > Coleoptera > Cryptophagidae > Cryptophagus > Cryptophagus acutangulus. Next base: position 3,206,058 of record OY744557.1, on the reverse strand, counting down.
GTATCAACTTCCTAAAAACTACTGTAATTTCATTGTGGCATTGTAGAGCGCCTGCCACTATAATACCACAATTAAATGAATGTGATTAATACTACAAGTTGTTGATTAATAGCGCTCTTATTTTTGATTTGTGTAGTGTTGGCCGTCACTTCGCATTTATACAAAAGTAACCGTCATACGTGACCAAAAATTACATGTCATTTATCGATTGACTGAATTTTAAAATATGGGCTATTCAGAATGACTTAATATGCAAATACTTAATAGGCAAAATATAGAAATTCGAGCACTCACGTCATATTTATAAACAAAAAAACAAAGCTAAACAATTAAAAAAATACAACATAACCTTAGATTTAAACCGTGACGTAACTGCTTAAATGTTCGGAATAGTCTATAACATATTTGGTGTCGTTGGAAAGCTTGCAAAAAGCGATCGTTTAAAAGTGTTTTTAAAGATTGTAATAAATGTCACAAAAATAAGTATACTATAAATAATAAGTGACCGATTACTTTCGACCATAATATGATCGATTTATAAATGAGTCATTGTGCCATTTTGCCAATATTTTTTTTTAAATAGAATTGCAAAATAATTTGTAGGTATTCTATTTTTCGATTTTATGAATTTAAATTTAAAAATCAAATGAAACGAAAATTCAAAAAAGGACAAAAAGGACAAAAGTGACCCAGTGTGCATTTTTAAAATAATAATATTGACAAAAGTCTATACCTTTTACAGTATGATTTCAAACATATGAAATTTAAATTCAAACTAGCGAAAACAAATTTCACACAAACGGAATCAAATTTCACACAAACGAAATCAAATTTCACACAAACGAAATCAAATTTCACACAAACGAAATCAGATTTCAAACAAACGAAATTAAAGTTATCACTTGTGAAATATAATTTCAAATTTTTGAAAACAGATTTCAAACAAATGAAATTCAATTTTCTAATGTCGAAAACCAATTTATCAATTATGAAAATCATTTTCAACTTTATGAAAACTGATTTTATATTATTTTAAGCAAAAGTTATCATTATTTAAAAATTTTGAAGTTTATTTAACATAAGATAAATAAACAAAATTAAAAATAAAACTTTGGCCAATTATAACAGCATTTAAAACTAAATTCCGACAATTTCTGCTTGCTGTAGCGCTGCTCCATTATATCTTTCTACGTGATTCGAGTATCTAAGTAGATGTTGCTGTTGAACGTCTTAAATCGCAGAATCCGAAATTTCTTCTAAAATACGCATTCTAAACTCATGCTGTGTCAACATTTGATTATTAGCACGCCTATAGTTCAACACTTCATGCATCCTTTCTTGTAATTCAATTTTTACGGTAGATTTAAATGAGCTCCATAACAACTCAATTGGATTTAATAAATATGAATACAGAGCGAGCCGCACGATTTGAATATCTTCTTGGGGTTGAAGAACATCCTCAAAATTGGAATGCACAGGTGCATTATCAATAATAAACGTGGGTTGTATAATAACATCGGTATTACAAATTTCTATCAAGCGACACAACCATTGTTTAAAGTTAGCACCTTTGTATGTACCTCTTCGGTGATCAAAAGAAACAATTCTCATAGAACTCATTGCTTTAATGGAATGTAAGTTATTGCCTTTATTTGCCGGAAGAATCACATGTGCTCTATGATCAATCTTAGATCTACCTTCTTTGCGACGACAATAAAGATTGAAGTTTGTTTCATCAATCCAAATAAGTGTTCTACCATTTGCTCGGCTTGAGCTTGTTTTCTTCGCTATTTATATTTGCTATTTGCGGTCTTACTGCTTTATTAGAAAATAATTTTCCGTCCAACCAATTTTTTATAGTATTTTGACAGACATTAGCTTCGAATTCATTCTTAACCAGTTTGCATAAGCACTTCAATGTTATTGTAGCATTTTCCTTAATCCATCTTACCAATGCATCATCTATTTATTGCGACTTTTTTGTAGTAGGGTTACCACCTTTTGCTTTTGGGAATGATTGTCCTTTTTTTAACCATTCATATGCAGTACGAATGTTAACGCCTAAGGCTGTAGCTGTAGCTCTCCAATCTTTCTCTTCTTCATAAGCTTTTATGGTCCTGGCTCTATCATTAGGTGAAATTTTATTATATTTACCGCGAGGCATTTTAAATATGTATCACAACTTTGATAGAAACAATTAATGTCAATAAAATTATTTTCAACATAAGTTGAAATCAGCATTTTTTTTCAATTTGAAACTGAGTTTCATAATTGACAAATTGATTTTCGTCATTAGGAAATTTGATTTCATTTGTTTGAAATCTGTTTTCAAAAATTTGAAATTGTATTTCACAAGTGATAACTTTAATTTCGGGAATGTGAAATTTGATTTTTTTTGTGTGAAATTTGTTTTCGCTAGTTTGAATTTAAATTTCATAAGTTTGAAATCATACTGTAAAAGGTATAGTTCAATATCTTGAAAAACAATGTCAGAACTCTTTATACGAGTGCAAACCACCAACCGTTCTTGGAAGTGCGCTTGCTCTTGCTCTCGAAGTTTCATTGTAATTTGCATTTCCTCGGTCCTGTTTTGTCGTCTCTGCATCATCATATCCTCAATATCTTTTCTTAGCTGTAACATCTTCAGTCGCTTCTTTTGATCTGAGAGCAACTCGAAACGACGATCTTCAGCTAGCTTCTCCCACAACTGAAATTACAATTTTGAATGCGATGTTTATTATCGACGTTCTTTATTTACCTGTTGTTTGTATCGCGCATCATCTTCAATTTCTTCTTTTATTTTCTGTTCTTTTTCGATTATTTGTTGTGCTAAACATTGTCGCACTTCTAATCTTTGCCGGATTTGTTTTTCCAGTTCATCACGATACTGCTTTTCGGCTTCAGCTTTTTGTTCTTCCTCAAGAAGGTCTTGAATTATGGTGTCTCGTTCTTGTTTTTTAAGCTAAATATCAATTCAACAATCGAATTAAATTTTACAAATAAAGTCCCAAATTGTGCAATAAAATTGATGAAATGACGAAATGTTATCAATATTGATACATTTAAGAGATTTTGACCTAGTAGGCAACCCCACCCAATTGAGGCCGCCGAAGTCCGAATGGGGCTGCCGACTAGGTCGCAAATTTGCTGAACGATTATTAGCGCGAAATAAGGCAGTCAAAATTATTACGAAAACATGTCAAACTATTTAGCAACCGGTAATTGAATTCAAATTAGATGGAATTTATTGAAAAAGTACGTCATAATTAGAACCAGTCTTAGTTACTGTTAAATCGCAATCCTCACATTTTGCCCCTTCGTTTACTGTGGTAGGTGTTTATGCAATGTAAATATTAGAGGTTGGATAGTGGCAAAGCGTTCTCAAATTATAACCTAATATGACACTTTCAATTTGAAGTTTCAACCCCTTCCGAGCAAGGGGGTTGGAAAAAAGGAAAAAAATACAAAACGATACAAATATAAATATAATATTGTTTCTTACAAATTGTTGATGCATTCCTTGTGCGATTTTATTGCAGATCTCTTCTTTTTCTACTTCTTTTTTATGTTGTTCTTCAAAATGAGATTTTAACGTGGTTGCTTTCGACATTAAATATTCTTCAATTTTAATGTTCTCTTGTATTAACTGATCACGTTTCATTCGCTTCCATATTTCTTGAGCTTCCTTAAATTCAATCATTTCAGCTCTGGTTCGTTTCATTCGACACATTCTTGCTTCAAATTCAAGCTGATCCTCGTCGTATATTTTTTGTAGGATATCGTCAATCATTTTTTTTTCTCTTAGAAATTCGTCGTACACGTAGCGCTTTTTTTTTTCTTGCATTATCATTTGATTTTGTAAATCTTGTTTGTACAGTGCTCTTTTCGCCAATACTTTTTCTTCGGCCTCCTTCTGATGTTGTTCATCCGTAATCGAAGCGGATTGAAGTATTTTCTGTTCTTCTTTTTTTTTTATCTAAACGAAAATTTATTATAAACATGTGTGTATACAAATACAAAATGTTGTACAGCAGGAACAAAATGATTTCGTATTTATCAAAGCTGCGAATTCTAAGTTGAAAAGTAATTATTACAGTTTTATTTGCTCGGTTATATGTATGTTACAATAGCAAGGAATACGAGTCGAAAACGAGTATTTTCTGGTCGTAGAAAGGAAAAAAAGCATCCCGTGTTTTTTGCAAAAATTGACACAAAAAAAATAGCGGCAGCAAAATGGCCGATTTTCGCTTAATGCAACAGGTGAAAACAACACGGCTGGAATTTACTTTATAGCCCGAGGAAAAATGACACTTTCTATACGTATTCAAACTGAGCTTGATGTGACGAATTCAATGGCATCGATCTTAATTTCAGGAAACGTTTGAGTAAAAAGTTGCACGTAGTTACTCGCAGGGGCCATGCTATTATCTAACAATGCTAATATAAATTCGGAATATAAATAGGTTAGGTTAATGCAAACCGACTTTTTTCGGAATATAAATAGATTAGGTTAATGTAAAACGACTTTTTTCTGACATAAATAGATTAGGTTAATGCAAAGCGACTTTTTGTGACATAAATAGGTTAGGTTATCGCAAAACAACTTTTTTTTAACAATATGTAAAACGACTTTTTTTCGGAATATAAATAGGTTAGGTTAATGTAAAACAACTTTTTTCGGAATATAAATAGGTTAGGTTAATGTAAAACGACTCTTTTTTGTTTTATTGTTTTTTTTTTAAATATGCAAAACGACTTTTTTCGGAATATGAATAGGATAGGTTAATGTAAAACGAGTTTTTTTGCATCACATTGCAAACGAGTGCAAACAAATTTAAACAAGTTTGCAAAAAAAAAAATTGGCGTAGACCAAATTTTCGATTTTTTTGTCATAACTTTTGAACCGTTTGTTTCCGTAAGTTAGGACTAGTACCATTCGATTTGTTACAAAGAAACTGATCCCAGAAAAGTTGGTGCGATTACATTTTGAGGTGGGGGTAAAGTAAAGTTTTACCGATTTAAGTATGTGTAACTTTTTACTCTTTGGTTTCCTAAAGTTTAGACCAATGCCATTAGATTCTAATCGGAGCAGAGTCCGAATATGTATAGAAAGTGCTATTTTTCCTTGGGTCATAAAGTAAATTTTTACCAACAACACTCTTGCATATGCACAGTACGAAAATTTCTATTTGTAGTCTTAAGACTTTTGTTTTGTCTAGTTTGCATTCATAAAAATCTTTTTTTCGTGGTAGTTTTGCAAAAAATAGTTATGTGTACCTCGTAGAGAATCGGGTATTTTTTAGACGAGTGTTTGCAGTTCGAGGCGAAGCAGAGGGCTGCAAAACTGACTGCAATCGACTTGTTACACAATATACTAATTTCTACTACCTCAAAAAGAAAAAAATATAATAAAGTTGATTGTACTTGAACCATGTATTAAGAGCAAAGAACAACATATTAAGGCTAAGCTAAAGGATAACAATTATAAATATTATTTTAAATAGTTTGAGTGTTGAAAAAGTACCTTTTTTCAACACTAATACTCCGTTCGATTTCACCACTCAGATTTGCTTTCATTTTCTATACACTTTTTTTTAGACAATTAAATTTTGCACATTGTAGTTGCCTTTTAACAGATTCCATTCATCTTAGACTGCGTTTACGAGTGGTTCTGTTTTGAAGTCTGAATTCGTAACTATATTGACTGTACAAAGTAACGATTTCTGCTTTGAAATCTATTTTCAAACGGTTGGGTAGAACTTAGCGTAAACACGTGTGTTTACAAGGGTCATAACTTATGAAGTGTACAAAGTCCATTTTCTTGAACTGTATAGTTGTATTTTGAAATTAGTCGTAAATTATTTTTAATCAATATTTATGCAAATATTGCTAAAATAACAGCAATAAAGTGGGGTTAGCTCTGACATATAAGAGTAACAACACCGTCAATGTTTTGTTTTAAATGGTAAACGGGCTTAAGAGCTTATTTTTAAAAGATTGAACTTTCACCAAGATTTTCTTCAATATATCCCCAAATCCCTAATATGCATTAAAAATGTGGTTTAAATCAAATATTCCATCTGTCAGGTATTCACGTTGCAAGTTATGCATTTTTACAACTTTCCCTTCAACCCTTAATAAAAACCTAAACCCATTAAAAAACTCCAGACTTTGTTAAACTCTTTACCTATAGTGAGTACACAAAACCCACGTTCAATATTTGGTCAAAATCGATCTGCAACTTTGGAAGATTAAGTGGATGAACCGATTTGGTCATTTTTGACCGGTTTTTGTCCTATAAAGTAGTTCCAATAGAAAAAAGTAGGACCCCCTTTTTTCTATTGGAACCCTTAATACACCTTTCACAGTTTGCTTTGTTAGATTTCTTTCAAATTTGTTTTCTATGTATTCAAAATTTGGTTCAATTCAAGTATTCTTTTTGACAGGTATTCACGTTACAACTTATGCATTTTTATAACTTTTTGTCCATTCAACCCTTCAAAAAACTCCAGATTTTTTGAAAGCATTTAGTAATCTAATTAGTAAATGCTTAAGTCTAATTTCAATTAAATTAACTAAATAATGATAAGTTCAAATTACTACTGGAATCTAAATTTGAAAGAAATCCGAGCAGTTTTACTGTAAATGGTATATTAAAGGTTGAATTTGTAAAATAAACGAAATTCCAGAATACTTTTCTCGTTGTTGTGTTAAAATTTCCTATTGGAATTTTTAGATTTTTAAAGCATCTTTTGTGAAATAGTATATTCGGCAACGAGTGCGGAATGAGAATATTCAGCCCGAGTGGAAATTTGTCATACGAGCCGAAGGCGAGTGTGACGGTTCCACGAGGGTTGAATATTCATTCCGACGAGTTTCAGACTATACTTTTTCTAATACTATCGTCAATTAAAATACGTCAGTTTTTACGTTTTTAGGCAAAATTAGTTATAAAACAAAATTAGTTATAAAATGTCATAAAGAATGTTCTAAATATGAATGATTTAGTTGATTGAATTATAATATTACTAATATCAACAATTAATAAGTTAAATGAATAATTCATTAAACAAAATACAATAGCTTAATGTTGCGTCAACTTCCATGAGATGGCGCCACATGTGGCCATTCTATCACTTGTATAAAAATGAATATTCTTGCACTTATTGCAGAATGAGTACATTCTCAAATTAAAATTAGTTCAGGAATGTTATTATTCTAAAATAGCATTAGAAAAAACCTTTTATCGGATTATTTAAAATTGTTTTTTTAAATTTTAACTAGAAACCAAATTTGAAACCAATTTAAGTGATTAAATTGAAATGTGTGCATGAAGAGACAAAACATTGAATAATGTGTTATAGGTACCCTATTATAAAAAAACGATTTGAAGCAAGATTTAAAATTTTCAATATCAATGTTTGAAGTAAACGGGGGTGTTAATGGTTAAAGACGTGAATTAAAGATTCTAGCCTATTTTTGGTTAAACTAGTTCAAATTATATTTAAATTTATTAATAGAAAACAAACTTGAAAGAAATCTGACAAATCAAACTCTGAGGGGTGTATTAGGGGTTACAATTGTAAAATGTGGAAGATTCCATCAAAAATGTTATTTAACAATTACTACCTGAAAATTAAGAATTACTACATGAAAATCAAGATTTCCTGAAATTTTTTTAATGCATTTATGAAAATGCATTCAAATTAACTTGCAAATTAATAACATTTCTATAGTTTCAACACCTGCGGCGGTCTCTCTGGTAATAATTTGTCGAATTGCACTAATTCTACTATTAATGTATATAATACTTAATTTTTGTATTATCTTTTAATATATTTTTAATTTTCTGTGATTTGCTTTTAATTAATGATTTTAATTGAATGTGACTTGAATGAAATTCATTAGAGTCCTGGATCTCAAAATACATGTAATTTTGACATTAAAATTGATACTCATAAAGCTGACATTGTGACACACTAGCAGATAATAGTATATTATTCAACGAGTTAGTAATGATAGTCAGTTAATAATAATGGCTTATTACTAACAAGTAAAGTACTATACTTTATCTACTCTTAACAACAAAGCTTTTATGTGTAGAAAGACAGTGGTAAATTCATAGATACAGTGATACATCAAATGAAAGGTAACATAAATTTATATTTATTCTAATCAATACTTTGGAATTTCAATTACCAGTTTACACAAAAATCAAAAAAATTGTGATACTTAATAAATTTACAAAATTAATAAACTACAGTTGATAGTGAGCACTGTTCAAAGTGAGCACTCCTAAACAATGGTATTTACTAAACAATTTCTAAATATTCGATTTTTAAGTCGCGAAGATTTGCAGACTTACGCGACTTGGAAAATCGAATATTCAGTGAATGTCACAGAATGTCCAAACTAAATATTCAAAACGTTCAAAAAGAGTTAGTAACAGATTATACCATTGTTTAGGAGTTAATGGTGCTCACTTTGAACAGTTACTGTAAGTTTATCAACTGTAGTTTATTAATTTTGTAAAGTTGGAGGTGGGAGTTTATTAATTAGGAGGGTGGGTCCGGCATACTTCTCACTATCACTTAATGTCGCTCCATATTAAGTTATTATGCGTAGAGAAAACCGGAAAGCAATATCATTTATTCTTTTCGAGATAAGGGTCGATAGTTACATATACAGGCCAGATGGATCTAAGCTTGTGGCGCCTTGATACGTTGTTCTTTGCTGTGTTTAATCCATGCTTCAAGTACAATCAACACGTGCTTGTCGTCAAATGTAACAATTTGAAAATAGACATATAGAATGTTATTATATACAATTATAATTTCAACTCTGATTTGCAAATAAACTATTTCAAATTTTACACAGAGAATCGTAAAATGTCTGTCTCTCCCACTCGACTCCATCATATACCAGTCAATCGTAAACGAAAGACAATACTATTTTTTTTTTTTACTTTACTAGGTAGAATTCGAAGCTGCAAATAAAACTTAATTTTTCGCTTTCTACTACATAACACCCTGTGTAAAGTAAACGTAAGTAGAATGTACTTTGTTTTTAATTTTTTCGACTTCTTTTTCAGCAATTTGAGCTGCTAATTCCTTCGCGGTATAAGCTGCTCGTAATTTCGATTCCAATTCACGTAATTCGTGACTGTTTTCCCTCAAGTGCTGCCTAAAATTCAAGTTGATAATTTTTAACGGCATATTGCTAAAGGCTATTCAGAACTCTTAAGAAGTCAGATTATCAATAGTCATGACGTCACCTTGACGCACGAGGTATTTTTAATCGCAAAAATGACAAAATATGGAAATTAGAGCACTCACACACTATTCATAAAAAAACAAAGCCAAACTATGTACTAAAAAATTATTATTATTATTAATTATTATTTTTTTAATTATTATTATTAATTATTTATAGTATATGTACTTTATTTTAGTAAACGTAACTTCTTAATAGTTCTGAATAGCTTATATACACTTTTCAGAACAATTAAGAAGTTGAATCTGGCTAAAATCTAAGATTATGTTAGTGTTTTACTAGTTTACCTTTGTTTTCTTTATGAAAAGAGTGTAAGTACTCGATATATATTAAATCTTTATGAATAAAACCAATCGGCCATGGACTTTTCAATCGGCTTGTCTTTCTGCATGACTTCTCGAATTTGCATGTTTTGTTAATTTTTGCGATTAAAAATACCTGGTGTTAAAGGTACGTTGGCAAAGAAGTCAGGGTGCCGTCTGGACTCTTGGTGCCGTTTTGAATAACCTTATAAGGCAGTGACATGACCATGAAAACGCTGTGGAAGTTGGCAAGTGGCGTGCGCAGAGTGAACAACAGGGTACTATGAATTGCAGAAAAAACTCGTACAAGCAAAGTTGCCACAATGTAACTCAGGCTCTATTAGTTATGAAATATTATAATAGATGGCACCATATATGTCAAATTCATTTTATAATATCTCATCTTTATACCGTTCTATAGCATTATTACTTCTCTCGTAGAGGAAGTATTGTATTCATGAAAAAAAAAATTTCTCCAAATTTCACTTTTTTCTACTTTATAGAATGCGTAGATTACGAAAATCATATTCACTAATTTCCGTCTGTCGGTCTGTCTGTCTGTCTGTCGGTCTGTCTGTCGGTCTGTTCGTTTCTTTAAACCGCTATATTTTGGAATCTACTGATCCGATTAAAGCAAAATTTGCGTCCTTTTTTTCTACCTGCCCATTGATTAGGTCAAAGAAAAAAAAGTTAGGAAATTCTTAAAGACCTGCGCATTATTGGCCAAAAACATGCCAAAAACAGCAACATCGGTGCATCCACTTAATCTTCTAAAGTTGCAGACCGATTTTGACCAAATATTGAACATATGTTTCGTGTATACCCCAAGTGGTGAATGCTTTCAAAAAATCTGTAGTTTTTGTAAGGGTTGATTTTTTATTAAGGGTTGAAGGGTCAAAAAGTTGTAAAAATGCATAAGTTGTAACGTGAATACCTGCCAGGAGGAATATTTTATTTGAACCAAATTTGGCATACATATTAGGAATACATTGAAGAAAGTGCTGGTAAAAGTCTCATCCCCTAAAAATTAACCCTAGTGGCCTGTTGGGTCTTTAAATTAATTGTTCAAAAATTGGCGGTGTTTTTATTCTTATATGTCAGCATAACTCACCATTTTCCGTCAGTAATTTTATATATATTCACATATTGAGTGACTAAAAATAATTTACAACCCTAACTACACACCCCCCACCCCCCAAATATACAGTTTGAGTTATATGGATCGGATTTTCTTCATATTAAATTTCTACTATACATTTAAAACAGATTTACGAATAATCTAATTAAAAATAACATGCTACCCTTATTTTACAACTTCAACCCTTAACATACCCTTTACAGTCAAAATGCTCGGATTTCTTTCAAATTTGGTAGTAGTAATTTTAACATATTTAACTTATCATTACTTAGTTAATTTAATTGAATAGGCTAGACCTACATTTTACAATTGTAACCCCTAATACCCCCCTCATAGTTAGAATTGTCAGTTTTATTTAAATTTTAGTATATAAACGAGAGAAGTACTGTGGAATCTCATTTCCAGCGAATTTTTTATTGTAAAAATGCAAGCTAATATTAGCTAACGTGTTTTAATAGTTATTTATGTACCTAGTGCGCGAAGTGCTACTTTAGTGCACGAGAGTGAATTATAATAATCACTCGAGAAGCACTAAAGCGACTTCTCGCACATGGTATACAATATTTTTAACACTTAGTGTTAAAAGTAATACCGTTTGCTATTTAATGCACTAGTGCACATTGAATGTAATTCTATCTTATTCTAACTTATATTGATAACACAGGACAGAGTTATATTGAATTTGCACTATTGCATTAAATCGCATTGCATTAAGAATTGTTCATATAATGAAAATTTCATATAATGTCAAAATTGACAACTTATGCAAAATTTTAATAAATTTATTTTTTACTAAATTTCAGCAGTTGTACAAAAAATCTTGTATGATATTCGTGTTAAAAGTGATTTTATTTTGTTCGTGGAGTTACTTCACTCGCTGCGCTCGTTCCGTAATCTTCTCTACTCACAAAATAAAATCTCACTTTTAACACTAATATCATAAATAGCTATTATAGAATGATATAATTATGAGTTAGTAAAAATATAAATTCTTCCATATATTGTCATCTATTTTTATATTTCGAAACTAAAAGAGCCTGACTTATGTACAGGCACCTTATCTGTGGTACAGGTACATTTTGAGGTACATTTTGCTTGAACTACATTTTTTCCTATTTCCAGTTCCTGTGATATAAACTGTGATGTATTATGTCTATCTAATTGTTATATGTTTTTTTTCTAAATTTCTTTTTTCTCTTTTTAACGCTATAGTTATTATTTAAAATTATTTACTGTACTGATCTCATTTGTATTTCCTCACGCTACAATTGGGCTTGTCCTGTTGAGTGTTGTAATTAATTAAATAAATAAACTAAATATACTCGTGTGGTACTTTTTTGCAATTGATAGTACAGTAGTGAATGCAATTGGTGTGAAATAAATGTATAATTACATTTTTGAAAGACATTTGACTACATTATTAGTGTTTATTGTGTGATTTAGTGTAGTTTATAATTAATAACATAAAAAAACATTTATGGAATTCGAGATGGAATTAAAGTAAACGCAATATAAAAATAACGGCGGAGTGTTCAGAAAGGTGGGACCATGTAGTCAAAATCTCCTCCCGATTTAAGTGCATTACAATAATATTGAGTTCGCTATTAGAACACGGCCAGCACCTCAAATAACCAAATAGTAGAGTGCTCGCTCGCCCGAAAGTCGTCTAGAAAACGATTCCGTAGGCTTTTTGAGGTGAAAAGTTGTAATCTGTCCAGAATAATTCTTTAAAATTTTCTTATTTAAATGGCACTGGTAGTCCAAAAGTCGTCCAGTGCAGAAGGGCGTTATTTAAAAAAAACGAGTTGAGCACATTATAATATTCTACAAATACATATGTATCAGTGAACAAAAATTCAAAGAAATGTCTGTAGCCAATCTACTTAAAAAAAATATAACATATTAATATTTACATGAAGTTAAATGGACCATCCAACTCTTTAAAAGCGAATATCTCGGTTTTCTATAGGCAAAAACTTCATCATTTTTCACATATTTTTATGTTCCCACACTAATATCTTTTAAACTATAACAAATTTCAAAAACAAATTATTTTTGTAGCATGCACTGATAAATGTTGATTCTAATACACTTCGATTTTTAATTTTTGATTGAGAATTAGTTTAGTTATGAATTTAAATGTAAGTGTTTGCACTTTTTTACGAATCGGCGGCAACACTACAAGCCGGCCGCACTAAGCGGTATCCCGACCGTTCCAGCTTACGCTGTCCAATGAAAACGATCAATTTGTATGGCGCGCTCCGTGTGCATTCAAAACTGTAAATTAAAATTTACTTTGGAAATTAATTCAACATTTAATTTAAATATTTATCAATTTAAATTTATATAAATTAATATGAATTGGATATTTTATAAAATAATAAGTAAATTCTAAAAACTTAAAATGAAGCTTTATTGACATTTTTGTACATTTGAAAATGAAAATTAAATTATATAATTAATTAGAGATCATCGTCATCGTCCTCTTCTATTGTGATGTCTGTTATTTTGCATTATTCGTTTTGCGCTTTGGTGTAGCAAGATTCTTACCCCATAAAAAAGTTAAAATATTCAACACATTTAATTTAGAATTGGATCAAGTTTAATATACCTTTTTTACATCCACATGAAGATAAAATGCTAACATCTTCTGGCGTACATGAAGGGTTTGAAGTATTGGAAATATTTTTCCATCTACTTGTTTCCACCCACAATTATGTTCTTAATGTTGGTATTATTAGTATATAGTGGAAGTACAAATAATTCAATATTTTTAAAAGTGCAAAATAACAGCCATCACAATAGAAGAGGAAGAGGACGATGATCTCTAATTAATTATATAATTTAATTTTTATTTTCAAATGTACAAAAATGTCAATAAAGCTTTATTTCAAGTTTTTAGAATTTACTTATTATTTTATAAAATATCCAATTCATATTAATTTATATAAATTTAAATTGATAAATATTTAAATTAAATGTGGAATTAATTTCCAAAGTAAATTTTAATTTACAGTTTTGAATGCACACGGAGCGCGCCATACAAATTGATCGTTTTCATTGGACAGCGTAAGCTGGAACGATGGGGATACCGCTTAGTGCGGCCGGCTTGTGTTGCCGCCGATTCGTAAAAAAGTGCAAACACTTACATTTAAATTCATAACTAAACTAATTCTCAATCAAAAATTAAAAATCAAAGTGTATTAGAATCAACATTTATCAGTGCATGCTACAAAAATAATTTGTTTTTGAAATTTGTTATAGTTTAAAAGATATTAGTGTGGGAACATAAAAGTATGTGAAAAATGATGAAGTTTTTGCCTATAGAAAACCGAGATATTCGCTTTTAAAGAGTTGGATGGTCCATTTAACTTCATGTAAATATTAATATGTTATATTTTTTTTAAGTAGATTGGCTACAGACATTTCTTTGAATTTTTGTTCACTGATACATATGTATTTGTAGAATATTATAATGTGCTCAACTCGTTTTTTTTTTAAATAACGCCCTTCTGCACTGGACGACTTTTGGAGTACCAGTGCCATTTAAATAAAAAAAAATTAAGGAATAATTATAGATAGAAGCCAGAGTCCAGAGTTATTGTGCGTATTTTTCATGCCGAATTTATTTTGCCCGCACAGTACAAGTCTTGTATAGTCAAAAAAAAAAAAACTCATATACACTATACTCATATATATAGTCCAGGCAAGGAAGGGTTTGACCTTTGAATATATAGTTAAAATGGAATGCTAATACACTAGAATAAATTGTAATGCGAACCAAACAAAGATAGACAATTGCGTGGGCAGTATACTTGTAGTAGTGCGCATGCGCTTGCAAAACGCCTTCGAAATGAATAAATAAATAATCAATATTTTTGTCTTTATATTTTTTTCTATAATCGCATATCAATTTTATTTTTTTCTATAATCGCATATATTTGCGCTTTCAGTTGAATACCGATTCATCATGTTAAGAGATGTTCAGTTTGAGGTTTCAATTCTAACCAATTTAAAATTTAAATAGTCCGCGCAAAATTGGGCGTGACCGAGCGGAGACCATTTATGACGCATGCGCATGTGTTAGTATACTCGTTCTGTCTCTCTTGACTCTGCATTTCACTGATTGCTTGTACCACTTATGTATAAAGAGAGTGTATCAGCCTTCCAGGTCTATATATTCAAAGGGTTTGACCCATAAAACATTAGTAGTAGGCTGAAATTTGCATATTGGATAGAGAATTATGGTGAACTTGAAAATCCAAAGTTACAACTACTATCAACCTGGCGCATAATAAAAAAAAATAAATTAACATTGTAATATGGGTTATCCCGGTCTATTTTGTAGTATTCTGACCAAACGACAACAATTACGTAAAAAATGTATAGGACCTATTTTGCAGAGAAGAAAATTCTCTACAAAAAGTCTGCGACAGCATATATCCTGCGACAGTTGTATCTATTACCGTTTATTTGCAATGTTTAAGGTGACAAAACCGCTAGATATATAGCCGCTCTAGTCGTTATCAAATCACATAGTTTTGCTTATCCAAATTCATTGCAAACTTCACGACATCTGATAAAGAATAGATGGACCAAGATTCCACGCATAAATTTGCAACTTTATGCGCGAAACGTTGTTTAGCAGCTCAGGGAATTTAACGCGGAAAAGCAGTTTCAGACACTATGAATTATCCTAGAAAATATCTAATGGTAGATTTAGAGAGAGAACAGATGTAGCAATAAATGGACAGAATTTTTTTTTTGATCTTTTTCCGTTAATTAGCAAGCGAGTGGTTAATATTTAATCAAGGTTTTTTATTCATATTTTACTTAATTAATGGCTATTCGAACAAATCTTTCGTCAAAATATAAGTATTTTTTTTTCTCTAATTTTCGGTATCTTTGATAATTTTTTAGGGGTTATAACAAAGCCGCAAACTGATTTACCAGTTTTTGAGAATTTTCTACATTTCTCGATCTTTCCTAATGTTTTCGGCTAAAGCACGTGGCAAATAAGTCAGATCTTGGTCTGTCTACTCTTTATTAGATGTCGCGAAATTTGCAGTGAATTTAGATAAGCAAAACTATGTAGATTCGCATGCGACCAGAGCTATATATGTAGCGGTTTCGCCACCTTAATGAAAGATGCCCAATTATTTATTTGTCTCAACGCGGGGAGTGCTGCGCGTGCTATCTTCGACAGCAGGACCGTATTCACCGTATTGGATTTATCGTTGATAGTGGTGCCTAGATTTGTAGACAATTTTCTTCTCTACAAATTAGATCCTATACATTTTTTATGTAATGGTTCTCGTTTGCTGTAAAATAGACCGTGATAACCCAGTTTATAATGTTAATTTTGATTTTTTTAATTAAGCACCGGGTCGATAGAAGTTGTAACTTTAAATTTTTAAGTTCACCATAATCTAACTAATATAAAAATTTCAGCCTACTACTAATTTTTTCAACATATGAAATTCGTCTTGTCTGGACTAATACACTATACCGAGCACCACACACGTTCTACACTCTACGGCGTTTTCAAGGTCATGTCGAATATTCGCTAATTACCTTAAAAGCATAGCTTTGTTGTTTTTTTCTTTTGCTTCATTCAATTCCCGTGAAAAATGGAGTTCCGTCTTAAACTCTCGTTCTCGCATATCAGTCACTTTGTTATGCCTGTTGATTTGTTGATTTTCATCATATTCTATTTTCTGAATGGTTTGGTATCGAGCCAAACTAACAAAGTTTGCTTTATGCTCAATGTCAGCTCGCAGCAATTCCACATCATTTTTATGTTGCTCTTGTTCATGTTCTTGAACCCGCTGCATCTTGTTTTTCGAATTCAATGGCTAAAATTTACAGTTAATTTTAGTTTATAATTTATATCACTGCACATTATTTTTTTACCATTATTTCGTAAAATATATTTGTGGTTTATTAATTCCAGTTATTTACAATACAAATGAGAGACACAAACAAAACAAATTCTCAAAACAACTGCACCACCCTGCCACCCAGAGATAATAGAGGGATAATAGGGCCGCCACCTATTAGTATCCAATTGCATTACCTATGGATGAGTCATGGACACCTAGTGTCACGAAGACTAGAAAAATAAAACAATACAAATAAGCATATATGTAATAGACGCCATAGAATGGAAATAAGAAACCATAGAATAAACATCCAATAAAAGAGAAGATCCGACACTGTGTAGAAAATCAGCTGGCGATTTAAAATCGATTAGCGCGCTATCTACACGTTCGTGTAACAGTTGGATATCAAAAAGTCCAGAATTTAAAGGGACCTGTTTGGGAATGGTTTGAAATCATGCTATATTTATTGTGCGCGGTAAATTTGAATAGTATGGTTTTTTAAATTATTGTTGTAAAGATAAATGCAACATAGAATTTACAATAAATATTTACGAGTATTATTCGAAGATTTTATAACAATACACTTAATATATTACACTTAAATAACATAACCCAACTAGCAAAAATATTTAGTTATTTAAATTAAAATTTATATTTCCATTAAAATCCTTTTCCATGGCGGAGACGTCTATATCCATGTATGTATCAAACCCTTAAATGAACATAAATAAATGTTAAATAAATTTTGATTCCAATTGTTTGGTTTGATTGATTCCAATTTTTTATTCGACTTGATAAAACACGAACAAAACGTGGTTTTAGGTTTTATTAAAAGTGGTACAATATTCCACCACGGTCGAAATATATAAATTTACAGCACTACGGTATTAGAATTGAAGGTAATAACACTCGAATACATAAGGCATAGGAAGGATTGAAGCTATTAACGGTCCGGTTGGAGCGAGAACCGCTAGGAGCGCCACATGCAGCGAGTGATACCGTTAAGGCGGATTGCCGCTATTATTTTGAATATCATATGATTTTATAATTATATTTACTTTGACAAATACGTAATAATGATTTTTATTAAAGAATTAATCAATAAATAAATTAAAATTTATTATTATATTATTATTATTAACCGAAATTGGTCTTTTCTTTAATAATAATATTTTTAAATAATATTTACTCGAACAATGACTTATTTAAAAAATAAATCCGCATGTCTAATTCATTGATTCTTATTGTCTAAAAATATATTAATTAAATAAATTGATTATTTATACATTAATTTGGGGACGTATTCGCGGTTGACGGTTACAAAATTATGCATCAATTGTGATAATATCTCGGTTACTCTTTTCTTTTTTTTTTCTTTTTGATGGGTCGGTCAGTTTTTATTTAAAACAAGTGTCTGTGATAATATGGTTTTAGCAGATAATACCACTTGCTCTCCAACAGCAAAATAATTTAAAACCTAAAAGTCAAGTTTTGATGCCAATAGGATTAAGTTTTAAAGGTAAGGTATTATTTTTATAATTATTATTTTGATATTTTTAATTTTTTTAAATTTTGATGTTGCAATTTGAACAAGTCAAGTAATATAAGGACCAGAAATTCATCAAGGTCACGAGTAAGGTACCCAAATTAGTTTTTCTGATCTTAAATAGAAAACATCTAGTAAAATTTCTTTCGGATTCTCATAGTTAGCTTTTTTAACTATTTTATTAGTAAGCTTTTTTCAAATAGTTTATTATTTTATTTAAATATGGTTACGAAACGTTGCATTGTCTGTGATTTAAGACAGGGTGTGGATTCAAATAAAAGTTATTTTAAAGTGCCGAAAAATCCTGAAGAGCGCAGTGCGTGGATGCAAATTTTGAATATTAAGTGGGGCGGTCGGAAAAAAACGCTAACTAGATGTCGCCACATTACAATTTTATTTCATACTTTTTAGCTAAAACACGTAAAAAGTAATGAATTACAATATATTTTTCAAAAAACAATTAACAACCCAAGCTCATGTATTATTATGTTTATTAAATTGTGCCTTGGTTAATTATTTATTAAATTTTGAAGTTTAAAATTTTTTCTATTTATTTTTCACAACTCGTGTTAACAGAAGCCCAAACAAGTATGTCAAAATCTATCTCTAAAAGTTCAAAGCATATTTTGCAGTAATTTGACTAAAAAGTATGAATCAAATGTGAAATGGTGCAAACTGTAAAAATTTTAAATGACATTTAGTGCCATGTTAAATGCCATTTAGTTCGGTAAGCTAATCACAGATGGCTCCTAATCAATATAATACCGTACAATATTGTGTTTGTGCACCTAGGCACACTGAGTGACGAGTGTAACTCTATCCTTTTTCGATTAGGTATAAAACAAAGAATAGAGATGCACTATTATTATGCAGAAGCATATATGTATTTTTTGTTGCGATTGTAATATGCTGAAAATGTTAGAAGGCAGATTTCTTTGGGTTAATTAATTTTCCTCAACAGAAACCGCTTTTATAAAAATAAATGTGTACACAGCGCATTCTAGAAGAAATCGTTTGAAGTAGCTCCGGACAACCATCTTCTTTACCCACTTGTTCTAAATGGGCGTGACCCAACGCTCGTCTTAAGAGCAATTTAAGCGCATGTTCTTTTATTTGCGTTCAAAGGCAAGATTGCATATAATCCATTTGAGGGGTGCGAAGCAACCATAGAATTCACCGTTACAATCGACAAGATGTTTGACTGTTTAAATCGAAGACATGCCAAAGAAGGCATAAACAAAAATAGCAATGATTTAAACGTCATACAAGAAACTTTAAATTGGTTAGATGCTTGGGAAAGCGAAGTTGCAGTGACCATTACAGCTGATGAATTTTTAACATCAACCACCGCAGAAGAGTTAAGAGCAACATTATTATCGACAAAAGGCTGGTGCGAAGAATTATTAGACAACCCTTGCAAAAATTGCAAGTTTTCATATATTCTGACCAACAGATTAAATCAAGATGCACTAGAGGTAAATATTATGAAAATTATTGCATAAATATAGAATATTAATGTTTATTTTTTTAACAATTCTTTGGTTGCATAAGACAAAGAGGTTGCCAAAACGACCACCCAGACTTCCTAACATTTAAGCAGTTATACCATCTTTTGTCCACATATAAGATCCTGAAGGCACCAAAATTCGGCAACACAAAAGTATTAAATGAAGGTATAAAAATTTAAATTTACACAAAAAATTTGTAATTCTTTTGTGTTTGTTTTTTTTTTCTTTAAGGGCACGAAACCGCCTTGCAAATTTATGCGTGAAACGTTGCTTGGCAGCTCAGGGAATTTAACGCGGAAAAGCAGTTTCAGACGCTATTAATTATCCTAGAAAATATCTAATGGTAGATTTGGAGAGAGAAAAGATGAAGCAACAAATGGACGAAAAAATTTTTTTTTTATCTTCTTCCGCTAATTAGCTAGCGAGTGGTTAATATTTGAGCGAGGTTTTTTGTTCATATTTCACTTATTTAATGGCTATTCGAACAAATCTTTCGTCGAAACATAAGTATTTTTTTTCTCTAATTTTTGGTAGCATTGGAAATTTTCTAGGAGTTATAACAAGGCCGCAAACTGCTTTACCAGTTTTTGAGAATTTTCCTCACCTCTCAATCTTTAGTAATGTTCTCGGCTAAAACACGTAGCAAATAAGTCAGATCTTGGTCCATCTATTCTTTAACAGATGTCGCAAAATTTGCAGTGAATTTAGATATGCAAAACCATATTTATTATTGTAAATAATCAAGTTTTAATAAATTGGCGTCTGTGAATTTTTGCAGATACATTTTTAAGCGGCTGGCCGCTCGTGCTCTGAACCGTAGAGAACAGTACCTTATTGGCAAAGCAATATTTGTCCTTTACACCGTTCTACTTCCATTATTGTTAATTTAATTAAAAAATACACAATAATACAAGTTTAAGATTGAAGTTTCAGGATTCCAAATCATTTTTTATTTTTTTATTACCGTCAATCAGTAGTTTTTAATACATTTTATTCAGAGCACCTTACAGTGATCTTTTAAGGTTGATTTTCGTTTGTTTTTACACAGCCGGGATTGTGTTACGGTTCACTGTTAGTATTTATTTCTTCTTTATTTCTTTCTTTATAGAAATAAATAAATAAACAAACGGCTTATTGGCAATTTTTCTTCGTAATACTAATATTGATTCATAAACTATGAATATTACTGAAGTTTTATTTTAATAAATGAGTAACTCGATATATAAATTAATTGCTATCTGAATCGGAACATAAATATTACCGAAATAATACCGAGTTTCTAATTTTTTAGAATAAAATGGAAATTTTATTCTGAGAATATTAAGTATTATTAATCAATATTATAAAAAAAATGCAAAAAATGCGTTTGTTTATATCTAAAATGTGCAACAGTGAACAACGAACACGCAGGGCCTTAAAGTCCCTGTGGGCCTTTTAAACCAAAAGCTAAAATTTTCAGAAATGAAAGCTTATGACCCAAATATAATACATCTGACTTCGCCAAGCAATCGTCCTGTGCTAAAAAGCACTAATTAAAATTTTTGATTTTTTTGAATGAGGTAATAGGTCATTGCATCTGTGACCATTTAGCCAAACAAAGATAGACAATTGCAAGGGCAGTATAGTAGTAATGCGCATGCGCTTGCAGTTTAGAACGCCTTCGAAATGAATAAATAAATAATCAATATTTTTGTCTTTATATTTTTTCCTATAATCGCATATCCGCGATCGATAATTGAGCGTGAGTGAGCGGAGACCATTTCTGACGCATGCGCATGCGTTAGAAATGTTCTATATATTCAAATGATCGAACCCACGTAAAATTCATCAAATTTTCTTGCTTTTTGTAGAATATATCGAATTCTAGTTATAACTCAAAAATGTTTTTTGGTTAAGTTGCTTCCCTATTATTTGTGATTCATACAGTACCATTATTATTTTTTTGTGAATCCTAATAAACAAGAAATAAAAATAAATGTAAGTTGGTGTAAAAATGCCAAAATCTAGCTCTTGCTGCTTCACTGCCAGATCTTCGATCCTCGTCTCCGTCTCCGTTATACGTCTCTCCTATATTATAATGGCTCGAAATTCAAATATTCTTGTAATAACTAAACGCCCAATAATGATACAATAACGTTATTTTTTGACTTTATTTAAAACTTTGTTTTCTGCGAAATCTTTTTGAATCTGTGACGTACTTGGGGTTGTTTGTTCGTACATAATTGTAGAAGCCAAACATGTGGATTTTTTAAGATTGGACCAAGCTACCAAAAAGCCCTGATTGTGATATTTTATTTCCATACCGTTTTTTACAAAATATACATTTGTTTACATCAAAAACGTCTTTTCGCAATGATACTGAAGCATGACATAATTCGTGTAGGTGTGAATCCTGATTAAAAATTTCTTCACAACCAATTTTTGGGTCTGCCCTAGTGCGGAGAAATTTAATGTTTCTTTTACTTGTGAAGCTAGAATAAAATTTTGGTCCCAGAAAAGTATAACAATGTATTTGTATAAAAGTATAACTTCTTTCTGCTTTTTTGATAGCTTCGCTTAGTTTTAAATTTACACATTTGGTAAAAACGTTCTCTAAGATTTAGGGAAAGTTTTATTTGAACTTTGGATAAAACTCTTGATGAATTTTGGCAGAATGAAGATATCTTATATTTTTGCTTCCTTACTTTATAAGATTCACTCTCCGAGCTTGTATCATTTTCTGACATTTTATCTATAATAATATTCTATAATATTGCAAAATATATTAGCTTATAATATTTGAATTTCGAGCCACTATAATATAGGAGAGACGTACAGCGGGGACGGAGACGAGGATCGAAGCTCTGGCAGTCAAGCAGCGAGAGCTAGATTTTGGCATTTTTACACATTTTTATTTCTTGTTTATTAGGATTGACAAAAAAATAATAATGGTCACAAACCGGTATTCACGCGTCTCGCAGTGCCAACACTTACAGATGAGTCATCTAACCCAAAGTATTTATGGTTGCATCAAATACATTTGTTTTTGTTTTAGCCCTACCTATCAGTGACTGACCTTACTAGCGGACTAGCTAGTAAGGCTAGCTAGTAACTTAGGTTTCTACCGTATACCCAAAAATCGCAAGGACACATTCGTTTCCGCCAGTTTTTCCCTGTAGATTCGCTAGCTACCAGAGAGGCTATATATGTACCGGTTTCGCCACCTTAACAGAATCTCAAACTATCATAACATTAGAAGACTTAAAAAAAGCTTATGACAACAAAGAGCGAAATTAAAGACAACAACATCTTGATGATGTTGATGATTGTATTCAACAAGATGAATGGACTATTAACGATATAATGGATTTTGATAGCGAAGTTGATAACAATAATTGTTTGTGAAAAATGTGTTGTTTGAATTTGGCGCCAATGCTGGTTAATGTTATCCGCAGCGCCGCGATGCGGGAGAACATTTTTGTGGCAACTACAACAACACAGCGGCAGCCATTCATGCAACATGCAGCGTGTTTTACCTGTATTCGCATAAGTTTCAAAAAGCCATTGTAATAAATCATTAGTTGTACGAATTTGTGCAGTTTCATTGACCACACGTTTTCACGAATGCAAGGCCGCCAAACATATGGTCCTTCGAGCCGGATTTATTCCGCAATCAATTGGTCTTGCCGAAGCAACACGTGAGAAGTATGGTTAACAAAGGAAAGTTTCGATAAGTTTTTGCTCCAGTCAGCAACCGATAAGTTCTGCTCCAGTCAGCAACCGATAAGTTTGGGATCCAGTCAACCCAATAAGTTCTGTTCCAGTCAGCAACCAGCTGGTTTCGTTCCGCAAAATCGCGATCATCGCAACAAAAAGAAGTTTGCATTGCACAAAACAAGCCTTTTCCTTTTTTTACAACTCATTATTTACTCAAGTGCACAAAATCAAAATCGCGTATTCATCGCTTTCGTAAGTAGTTATTTGAGTATTGCTAACGTTGTTAAAGATCCCAACCCTTATTATTATAAGTATATACGAATATGTATTATATTAGTGATGTACCAATTATCAATGTCAGCATACTATTGCTATTAACCTTTTACGTATAATATTGCTATATTGCTATCCTGTAATCGTGTTACAATTCCGGTGTCAATAAACATGATTGCAAATGAATCTTTTTTTTGTCTAAGTAATGATTTTAATGCAATCATGCAATCACATCAGAAATGTAAGATGATATATTATTGGTTCCCCACTTTGGGAACATCATGTAATTAGTTTAGATTATGACTTTTAATTAGATTGTTAAGTCACTACTGTTTTTACTTTTGTCTGACTTAGATCGGTTCGCTATATTATAAATTTAATAAACGTAAAAATAAAGTACAATTAATATTGTCGGCTTTTATTCAACAAACCAAAGCAACCCAACAATTTGGTGTCAGGTGTGGGGTTTGGTTAATTTGCCCGTCGATAATTAGAAATCTCTCTGAAATAAGTGTTAAATTTCTAAGACGCGAATTCCAATCGGTAAAGTGAAGTGGGTTTGGAAGCCATCCAAAGCAGTTGGTTGAAGATACATTAGCCAGTGTCTACCAAGGGTCTATCTGCGTCCGATCAGTCAGTACATAGAAGAAACTGTAAGTCAACCAAATTTTTTTGTCTGCATCTTTATGCCATCACCGTCTTCATCGTACTACGACTTTAGTGAACACGACGAAGAAGATCTAAAATATTCTTCTCACGAGGAGTTAAGTGAACGATTCGATGAAAACAGTTTTGAAAGTATAATTTTAGATTCAAGCGAAGAATATAATCTTATCAATATGCCATTTAACGTTGATTTTGCATTAAAAATAATTCCCGAATTTAAAGGCATTCGGGATGATTTGCATAAATTTATTTCTTGTTGCGATCTTGTTTATGCAAGATGTACCGTACGTGCAGATACGGATTTATTTATTAATATTTGTAAAGCTAAATTAAGTGGTGAGGCATATAGTTTAATCAAGTATCGCAATGATATCACGGATTGGGATACGTTAAAAATTACATTACAAAATCAATTCTTAGAACGCCGAACTATTGCTCAAATTCAAGCGGAACTTATTAGTTGTCGTCAAAGAGTAAATGAAGACGTGAGATCATTTGCTAATAGAATAATTCGTTTAAAAGCAGATTTAACAGATGCATGTATCGCTAGTGAAGGTAACGCGGCTAACGCTGTAATTCAAAGTTTAAATAAAAAATCAGCCTTACGCGCGTTTCAAGAAGGATTATCTTACAATTTAAAATTATTCATAAAAACATGCCGGTTCGACGACTTAACCGAGGCAATTGAAGCAGCGGTTGAAGAGGAATGAAATAATTTGAAATCATGCCACAAAACAAAAATCAAAATCAAAACAAAAATGCCACAAAATCGGGCATTCAAGTAATAGTTGTTATACAAATATGAACAACCTACCATATTATCCAAAGATAAAAACAGAAATACAATCAGAACAAATGTACAGAAAATCCAATCTTCTTCTATAAATTGTCACTATTGTAAGAAACCAGGGCATCATATTAAAGAGTGTAGGAAAAGAATTTTTAATGAAAAAAATAGAGAAACTTCATTTCAAAGTAGAAATAATTCAAAAAACGAAATTGCGCCAGTACCGTCAGGCAGCGGTATGAAAGCGCAAGATTTCAAGGAAACTGTATAAATTTAAATATGATAAATACGCCCAAAACTAATAATTCGAATACAAAGCATCGAGGAAAATTTCTTAATTCCTGTTCATCCTCAGCCGTTTTGCCCAGTGAAAAACGTAATTCGAATTATCAAAATACGCACAATCATTCAGAATTAATCTCAGATAAATTAAATAAAAAAGTAAACACTGTCACTACTAATTCTGTTATAGAACCACCTCAGTTAAGAACTTTAAATTTCTATGAAACACTATCACATTTGCAATTATCAAGTATAAACCTTTGTCTATCTATTGGAACAAACTCAATTTCAACATTTCTAGTTGATACTGGAGCAGAATGCTCGTTATTAAAAATATATAGCACTCAGGACAACATTCCAATAGATGTCAAACAAAAGGTAAAATTAACAGGTATAACTGATGGTACAATTGAAACCATTGGATTGTCAAGTGGATTAATAAAATTGAGTGAAAGAAGTACTATTGTGCATAAATTCCAAATAATTCCTAAGTCGTTTCCGTTAACTAATTACGATAGTATTTTAGGGAAAGATTTCTTTTCTCATTATAAAGTCAGCATAGACTATAAAAATTTATGTTTAAATATTCCTTTTAGAGACGCATATGAAGTAATTCAGATAAACCATTCAATTCCAAAAATTATAATTCCACCCAGATGTGAAATAATTGCAAAAGTTCACATTACAAGTGAAAAAGAATCTCTGTGTTTGTCAAAAGAAATTCAGTCAGGAGTTTACCTAGGAAATTGAATTGTTAAGCCAAAATATCAAATGTGTTGTGTTAGTATCATAAATTCAACAGAAGATGAAGTTCAGTTAAATGAAATTAAACCCAATTTTAATGATATAAATAATTATGAGATATTAACAGTCTCACAAAGTAATAATATAAATACAGTCTCTTGAATAAAATATCGCGACATCTCATATGAATCAGGAAGAACGCAAATCACGTATGAATATTTGTCGATCCTACAACGATTTGTTTTATTTTAAAGAATATGATAAATTAACTTATTCAAAAACAATCGCACATTCAAGTCCACTCATTCCAAATTCTCAAACAATTAATGTCAAACCATACAGGCTACCACAAAGCCAAAATATTGAAATTAATAATCAAATACACGACATGTTAGAAAATGAATTAATACAACCAAGTAAATCACCATTCAACTCACCTTTGCTAATAGTGCCAAAGAAAGCGGATCAACAAGGCAACAAGAAGTGGAGGGTAGTTATAGATTTCAGAAAGTTGAATGAACAAACAATCGGTGATGCATTTCCATTACCAAATATTTCGTCAATATTGGATCAGTTAGGACATTCTAAGTATTTTAGCGTGATAGATTTAGCGTAAGGTTTTCACCAAATAATTTTAGATGAAAATTCGAGACAATTAACTGCATTCAGTACACCAACGGGGCATTACAAATATCTTAGACTACCTATGGGACTCAAAGGGTCACCAGCTACATTCCAGAGACTCATGAATTGCGTATTAATGGGGCTTCAAGGGTTAAAATGTTTTGTGTATTTAGACAATATTGTCATCTATGAATCAAGTCTAGTTGATCACAATTCAAAACTTGAAGAAATATTTGCGAGACTCCGTGAACATAACTTCAAATTGCAACCAAGTAAATGTCAATTCTTAATAAAAGAAGTTGTATATTCAGGGCATGTTACATCAGAAAACGGAATCAAACTAGATCCCAGTAAGATTTCAGCCGTAAAAAAATTTCCAGTACCTAGAAACACCAAAGAAATAAAATAATTTTTAGGGCTTTCCTGATATTACCGCAGATTTATTCAGAATTTCTCCAAAATTTCTCAACCATTAAATAACTTGTTAAAGAAAGATGTTGAATTTAATTGGGATATCTTTTGCCAAGAGTCATTTGAAACTCTAAAAAATAAATTAATTAGTCCACCTATCTTCAATATCCGAATTTTGAGCGAGAGTTTATTTTAACGACGGATGCAAGTAAGGAAGGGTTGGGAGCAGTTGTATCACAGGGACCAATTGGACAAGACTTGCCAGTTTCATATGCTAGTAGAACGTTATCGAAAGCAGAAAAAAATTATCCAACTACCGAATTAGAACTTTTAGCTATTATTTACGGTATCAAGTTCTTCAGACCTTATTTGTATGGACGTAAATTCAAAATATATTCAGATCATCGACCACTTGTATGGATTTTTAATGTAAAAGATCCAGGATCACGACTTATGCGATAGCGTATCAAGCTAGAAGAATACGATTATGAAATTATATACAAACCGGGAAAACAAAACACTAACGCAGACGCTCTTAGTCAAATATTTAATGTAACTAGCAATGATTCGAATAATATAACTGAAATTAGTTATAATAATTTTTAAAAGGCATCTAAGAGATAAATAATTATAAACAAAAATATCTCAGACAGCGATTTAAAATTGTCAGAATTCGATAAGGATTCGCACATAGTTCATTTCACCACTAAAGATTTTGATAACAATATAGAATATTATGATTGCAGAGACGAGCTAATGATACAAAATCCGACTTTACATGATTTAGTACATTTTTCCTACAACAAATTTTATATATATTTAATAACAGCCACCACAGTTAACGAGGAACCTACACACGAAAGTATATTCTCTTGTTTTATTAAGCTAAAGTCATTTTGTTTAAAGCATAAATTATCTGAATTATCCATACCAAATGTTACTCACAGAAATCATAAAATACAAATTGATCAGATTAGAGTATTCCTAAGATATATTTTTAAAGATACTGATATCAAAATTACAATTTTCATAATAATGTCAATTCAGATCTAACTAAAGATGAAATAAATCTTATTCTAAAAGAGTTTCACCTTACACCTTGCGGAGGACATCAAGGTGTTAATAGGAATTTTAAACGTATTCGCCAATATTATAAATAAAGTAAAATGTATAAAGAAATATGTAAAAGCTTGTTCGTCTTGTCAAAAAAATAAATCAACTCGAAAAACAAAACAACCAATGATAATAACAACAACATCAACGTATCCATTTGAAAAGGTCTTTCTTGATATTGTTGGACCTATGAATTAAACCAAAAATTCAAATAAATATTTGTTAACATTTAGAGACGATTTAACCAAATTTTCTGTGGTTATTCCTATTCCTAATCAAGAATCAACAACAATTGCGAAGAGCTTTGTAACTCAGATTATTTGTAGTTTTGGAGTTCCGAAAATGTTAGTAACTGATCAGGGGTCAAATGTTACCAGTGAACTGTTTAAAAATATGTGTAAACTATTGAAAATTTCAAAAATAGAATGCACAGCGTATCACCCACAATCAAATGAGAGTTTAGAAAGAACACATCGAAGTTTGGTAGAATATCTGAGGACTTTCATAAATAGAGATATGAATAATTGGGATGAATTCATTCCTTTTGCTATATTCACATACAATACCACCCCAACGGAATCTACAAGTTACACTCCTTTTGAGTTAGTTTACGGCAGAAAAGCATTATTACCTACTACGGTTACCAA
Source organism: Cryptophagus acutangulus (assembly GCA_963556235.1). Classification (NCBI taxonomy): domain Eukaryota; kingdom Metazoa; phylum Arthropoda; class Insecta; order Coleoptera; family Cryptophagidae; genus Cryptophagus; species Cryptophagus acutangulus. Next base: position 3,177,166 of record OY744557.1, on the reverse strand, counting down.
ACATTTTGAAGTAATGTACAATTATGACGATTATTGCAACGAATTAAAATCGCGTTTACAGCATTCACATTCTATAGCGCGAGAAACACATTTAAACTCAAAATTACACTCTAAACAATACTATGATAAAAATGTTAATACGATAGACCTTAAGGTTGGTTATAAATTTTATTAGAAAATGAAACTATTGTGCGCGGAAAATCTAAAAAGTTAATGCCATTATTCAAAGGACCATATGAAATTATCTCTATTGACTCAAAAGTAAATTGTACAATTTTAATTAATAATAAAAGAACTAAAGTACACATGAACCGTTTAAAACTATTTGTAGAACCAAGCAGTTTTAAAATGATTCCAGATAAAAATATACCAACCATGACCAATCCCAACAGGTCAACCATCCTTGTTGTAATACTATACCTGATGCATGTTAATCAACTAATCCCAATGTAGTAGCAAAAACTGAAATACTCGAACTAAATTGTAATGATGGCGAAAGAAAAACTGTATCATTAAAAGGAAGAGGGATTTTACAACTAAATAAAGAATGTGTAGCACAAACTGCAAATTTTATACTGCAGCCGCACATTGAATTCGAAAGTTCTATTAAGTTAAACTATATGCCTACCATAAAAATTAGCTATAAATAATAATTTAATTAAGCATGTTCATTTTAAGACTAATTCTAGTACTATTCTTTCTTCATCATCTTTCTTGATCATACATTTCTAGACAAAATAAGTACTGATATTGTAGATTTACAAAAAGAAGAACAAAATGTTAATTTAGATAATAAGCAATTTTATTTCCATTGAACGTTTCCCAACTAGATTGTAAGGCTAGGTTGGGTCGTGGATAATGACAAGACACTTTGTAGGAGTGAATTGTCATGAGTTAAACACAATTGTAGTGGTAAATTATAACTGACTTTTATTCGACAAGTTTTGGGTATTTATTGGGATCTCACATAACCATGATCCCAATAAATCGATGTATATTCATAATACATTAAAACATTATACAAACCATATATAACATATGTTTTGTTGTATATTATGATAACAACTAATTAATAACATTGCGATTAATACAATTAATAAATAAAACATTATACAAACCATATATAACATATGTTTTGTTGTATATTATGATAACAACTAATTAACCTACATTTCACAAAGTGTCTCGTTGCACTTAAACTGTTTTCTGTTTAACTTCGTTAAACATTCTGCGCCACTCCCACAGGGCACCGTATTGGCGCCACTTCAGCATCTTTTGTAAGGGTGGCTTTTCTGGAGAGTTCTTTTTTTGGTGACCCATGGACGTTGGTAGTGGAATGGAGCACTCGGTGGCTCCAGCGCCCAATTCTCCTCGGGTACTGCTGGTGGACTATCCCATCCGTAGTTGAGTTCCACCTCAGGTTGTACCGGTGGTTCTACTTCTGGTTCCACTGGCTTGTGTATGAAGATTTCCAAGTGCCTGCTTGCGCACTTGAGAAGATGTTTTGCCATTCTTTTTGGCAGAACCCAGTGGAGACGGTTGTACTTGCACTGAATTAGCTCGTTCATGATGTCTCGGTTTGGTTGGTTGATAGATTTGATGAGGTGTGTGAATCTACTGAATTGTAGTTCATGTTCCTTTAGTATTTATACCGTTTATATTTATTAGTTAAAATAAATATTATTAGTTGTTCTTTGTCCAGTCAGCATTGTTTCGGTATATTATAATGCTGAGTTACTTTTTGAGGCTGGTTCTGATTGCCTTTGATTAGGTAATCATCCTGCCTCTCACGACGAATATTACGACCATTATTGTTCCAGTGCCTCCGAAGAGTCATTGGGCTTTTTCAGAGGTACCATTTCTATACTTGCGCCATTCTTTTCTTTCTGCACTCCATTTGTTTTCTGTTGGTGTTGTTTACATTTCTTCTTTAGTATTTTGTAGGATGTCCAACAGATTACAATCATGCCACATATAATGCCTACTGTCACTCCACTTGTTATCCCTGCGTGAATGTGGATTGTTTTCCAGGGTGTGTTTTCTAGCTCTTCTTTGATCATATGTTCTTCGTTTATGATCCCATTTAGATTTTCTCCTGCCGTATTTATTGAGTCTAAGTGAATTCGTTCTTCTTTAAATGTTTTCACTTCTGTGCTGATGTTAATTTTTACATGTTTGGAGAATCCAGCAATGGTTGGTGCGTCATAGTTTCGTTTAGGAGTGATAGTATTTTCTTTGGTTATTATCACGCAATCAGGTGATATTTGAATTAATCCAGTTTTGTTGAGTCTAACATCTTCTCGTTCACCATTGCATGTAATAGCAATGTTGCATTCTTCATTGGAAATAAATTGCCAAGTATTTCTCATGTGCACTTGCTTCCATATGATTCTTTCATTGATTTTGATTTCCTTGATATCACAATGAGTTGATGATCTTTGGTATATTTCATCAATTATACAGTTTGGATTGTTTTCAATACTCTGTACTGATAGTGGTGAACAGATGTATTTTGTTGTATCGTATTTCATACTCTCTTTAAGATCATCAGCCTTAAGTTGAAAGTACCTTTGATTGTTGTAATCAACGGCTAGCATGTCGCTTGGAGTATCAAGTATCCAGTAGGATCCGTTTTCAATCTTAAGTGGTACAGGTGTTACTTTTAATAGCGTGTACTCAGTCATTTCTGTCATTGCAAAATATCCCAATATATGAATACTTTTGTTGCTGTAATTTACTGAATTTTTTTGAATTACTGTGCTTAAGATTTGGATGCTTGTTGGTAATTTTTTCGTTGCCTCATTTATTATTTCGTTGATTTGTGCTGGTGACAAAATGCTGAGTATGCTCCCTTGGTTGTGACATAACTCAAGCACCTTTGTATATTGCATTATAATTTCTGTTATGCAATTTGTAGCCACTTGATATGTGCTTAATACTTGGATTGCTAGTTTATTATGGTCTATGCTTGCAAACCACATCTGCATCTTGTTGATTGATGATAGTCCTTGTTTTAACTTTTCTTGAAAATGACTCATTTGTTTATAAATTCGTTGTTCCGTTTCGTTAAATGTTGCAACCGTTGAAATCATAATTTTTGTTTGGTGATTTGCGGTTTTGATTAGCTCATGTTGATTTTTATTCAACGTATCGATGTCTTCATATACTTCATCGTTAACTCCAAACACCGATGTCATCAGTTTTCCTAGTAGACCTCGCTTCATTCGATTGTTTTTGATTATCATTCCTTTTTCAATCCATTTAACCTGTTTTTCTTGCTCTTGTAGATGTTGCACTAACTCTGAACATTGGGTTGCCGTTGTTAATTTTTTGGCTTGTTTGCAAATGTTTTCCATCTGCTCCACCATTGTTGCTACGGTTTTGAAATCTTTAAACATTTTCTCTTTGTCGTATTTAATTTCTATCCTGAAGCTTCCTCTGTCGATTTTCGCTTGGCCTATGTGTTCTACATATAGTCCTGGATTGGTGTGTTGAAATGTATAATTCGCCGTTGTTCCACTTGTTATTGTTGTCAGTATCATCATGACTGAAATGTATGCTGCGATTTTCGGTACATGGATGTTTTGTCGTTTGGTAGCTTTGTCGGTGTCTTCATCTTCCGACTCTCTTGGTATTGGTATGACATTGTGTATTGCACGTTTCATTGTGCTGCCTGCTGCCTTTTTTAGTGTAACTACTCTCACTATTCCATCTTTGCCAGGGTGTACTTTTTGTATTCTAGCTAGAGGCCATCTACTTGGGTTTACATTGTCTTCTTTGATGATTACCAAGTCTCCTTTACTCATATTTTCGATTTTTGACTTCCACTTGTATCTTTGTTGAAGCGTTTGTAAATATTCGGATGACCATGCGTTCCAGAAGTGTTTTTTCATCTTCTGCACTAGTTTCCATCTGGCTGACAATTGTATTTCTTCATCCTTTTCCGCTTCTGGTGAGCTGATTATTTCTCGGCCGATTAGGAAATGCGCTGGTGTAATTGCTTGAACGTCATTGATGTCATTTGATAATGGACATAGTGGTCTTGAATTGAGACATCCTTCTATCTGATATATTAGCGTCGTTAATTCTTCGAATGTTAGTGTTGAGTCGCCAATTATTCTTTTGAGATGATGTTTCATTGATTTCACTCCGGCTTCCCATATTCCTCCAAAATGCGGTGCTGCGGGTGGATTGAAGTGCCATTGGGTTCCATCACTTGCCAGCTTTTGCTCTACTTCGCTGGATACTGGCTGGATCAAATTACTTGCTCCGACAAAGTTTGTTCCATTATCGCTATACATATGAGCACAGTGTCCTCTCCTCGATGTGAATCTTTTCATTGCTGCTAGGAATGTTTCGGTTGACATGTCACTTACGACTTCTAGATGTACGGCTTTTGTGGCTAGACACACAAATACTGCTATGTATCCTTTATAAGATTTGTGTCCTCTTCCTTTTGTCGCTCTTACTTGGATTGGCCCTGCATAGTCCACTCCAGTGTGAGTGAAGGGTGGTGACGGCGTTATCCTTGGTGCTGGAAGATTTCCCATCTGTTGTTGGGCTGCTTGAGCTCTGTATCGCGTGCATGTTATGCATTTGTTTATCAATGAGCTCACTGTCTTCTTTCCGTTTACAATCCAATAATTTCTTCTTGCAAATGTTAATGTCAGTTGTGTTCCTCCATGTAATGTTTTTGCGTGTGCGTCTTGGACTATCAATTTAGTCAGATTTCCTTGACTGGGAATTATGATTGGATGCTTTTTGTTGTACGATAGTTGCGAATTTTGTAGTCGTCCTCCTACTCGTAGTATTCCATTTTTATCCAAAAATGGACTTAAATTTGCTAATTTGTTGTTTTTGTCTACTTGGTTTTTCCTTACTATCGTTTTTATTTCTTCTTTGTAGACGTCCGTTTGCACTGCCAATGTTACTTGTCTCATAACGTTTTGTAGTTCGCTATACGATATGCAACCTTGACTGACTTTTTGTTTCCTGCATCCTTGTATGAATCGGTTGCAGTATGCAATAACTTTTGTCATTTTTTCAAATGATGAGAATCTATTTATTACATCATTTTCGTGCGTTGTTATTTGCACATGATTGCATTTTTTACTTTCTTCTAACGTTGGCGAAATTTCTGTTAGACTATTTTGCCACCCGCTTGATTGTAGCCATGATGGTCCTGTCCACCATAATTTGTTGTCCTTTATTTTTGATGGTTCCAGTCCTCGTGAGATTGCGTCTGCTGGATTATCTTCAGTTTTAACGTGATACCAATGTTGATGTGGTATTGATTTATTGATTTCCGCAACTCGATTTGCAACAATCGTTTTCCATCTGGCGGTATCTCCTTTTATCCAAGCGATTGTAATCATTGAGTCTGACCATGCAAATATCGGCGCGTCTTCCATTTCTAGCGCTATCCTTGTTCGCTGCATTAGCTTTGCTAACAGTACAGCGGCGCATAGTTCTAGGCGCGGTAGCGTTGTTTTGTTTTTCGCTGGTGCGACCTTTGATTTCGCTGTCAGCAGTGTGATATGAACTTGACCGGACAGTTTGTTTATTGTTTTACTGTAAATCACTGCCCCGTATGCTTTTTCTGATGCGTCGCAAAATCCATGAAGTTCAATGTTAAACAATTTTTTGTTATAATGAATCCATCGGGAAATAGCAATTTCTTCTATTGTTTTTAGTTGGTTTTGGAGTGAATCCCATTTTTTCTTTATTTCTTCCGGGACTTGTTGATCCCATTCAAGTTGTTGCGTCCATAATTCTTGAATCAGTAGTTTTGCTAGTATTACTACCGGCGCTAGCCATCCTAGTGGGTCGAAAATTTTTGCGACTTCAGATAGTATAAATCTTTTAGTGCATTTATTTTCTTCTGGTTTTTCAACTTTGAATTTAATGCTGTCGAAAATTGGTGACCAGTGTATTCCCAGAGATTTTTTGGTATCATCTGTGTCGAACTCGATTGTTGTTTGATCCTTTAATTCTTCTGGTAGGTTGTCGATCAAGTTGTTGCTGTTGCTAGACCATTTTCTTAAAACTAGTCCTCCGGCTTTGCACATTTGAATTAGCTGATCTTGTAGTTCGTGTGCTTCTTCAATTGTATCTGCTCCCGAGAGTATGTCGTCTACATAGAAATCTCTCAGTGCTGTTTTTGATGCAATTGGGTAGTGTTGACTCTCATCTTGGGCCAATTGTTGCAATGTTCTTACTGCTAAATATGGTGCTGCTGCTGTTCCATACGTCACTGTTTCTAGATTATACGTTTTTATCGGTTGATTCGGACTATTCCTCCATAGTATTCTTTGGAACTTCTGGTCTTCGCGATTCATTTTTATTTGTCGATACATTTTTTCAATGTCGGCTGAGAACGCAATTTTATGAGTTCTCCATCTTAGCAAGATATCGGTCAGTTCTTGCTGAAGTCTAGGTCCAGTATGCATCAAGTCGTTCAAACTTTTTCCGTCGGATGTTTTGCAGGATGCATCAAACACTACTCTTAATTTTGTTGTAGTACTTGATTCTTTGATCACTGCCTGATGAGGTATGTAGTACATGCTGTCATCTTGATTTGCTGGAACGGCTGTCATGTGTCCACGTTTAATGTAATCTTGCATAAATTCTCTGTAGTTTTTGTACAAGTTGTCATTTTTTATTAATCTTTTTTCTAGTTGAAAAAATCTTGACAATGCTCGTGACTTTGAATCTCCCATTACGATGGTTGATTGTTCATGTTTGAATGGTATTCTTACTGTGTAGATGCCATCTTCGCTTCTTTCTGTGGTTTCTTCAAAGAATTTTTCACAGTCTTCGTCTTCTTGGGTTGGACTTCTGACTTCTCCTGTTTCTTCTATCTCCCAGAATTTTGTCAGTTGTTTATCTTCTTCCACCCTTGTAATCATGCTCATGACTTTTATTTGACTGCTTGTCTTATTTGTACTGCCTGATATTAACCATCCAAATTTACTGTTTAAGCCCCATAGTCCATCCTCGGTTTTTCGGAATCCTTCTTCTAGAATGTTTCCGTATTCTTTAGCCCCAATTAAGATATCAATTGGTGCAGGTTTGTTGAATATAGGATCTGCTATTTTGTGGTTGTGCCATTGCTCAATATCGGCTTCAAAGGGAACTTGTGGCATTACTTGTGTTAGTTTTGGTAGTACTAACAGCTTCATGCTGATGTTAAATGTACTGGGGAAGTGTGCTTTTAAGTTCACATCAATTTTAGTTTTGGCAATTTTTGTGGAGTCACTTCCTAGTCCGCTGATTTCTACGTGGACTTTTTCTCTTGGTAATCCTAGCGTCTGTGCTGCATCTTCAGTTATAAACGAAGCCTGTGATCCGGGATCCATTAGCACTCTAAAGGTTTCTTGGGTTCCATTTACACCTTTGCAATGTACTAAAGCTGTTGCGAGGATGACGTTATCGTCTACTTGTCCCACGTGATTTAGTGTTGTTCTGTTTTGACCATTTTCTTGCTCCGATCTTGGCGTATTATTATCTTCACGTTGACTCTGCCAGCGTGGTTTGTATGACTCACGTTTTGATCCATTTGATCTGGTGTTGTCATCTCGTCGGGCTCCATTTGATCTGGTGTTGTCATCTCGTCGGGCTCCATTTGATCTGGTGTTGTCATCTCGTCTGGACCCGTTGTATTTGTTGTTGTCATCTTTGCGGAACGAATTGTTTTCCTCTTTACGGGGTCCATAAAATTTGTTATCATCTCTGCGTGCTCCATTGAAGTTTTTTCCTTGATACGCTCCTCGGTTGTATCCACCGTTGCTTTTTACGTCGTTGTTTGGATTTTGACGTGTTTCTGCAATCACTTCTAGTGCTTGGAATCTTGATTTCAAGAATTTTAGTATTGTATCAAGATCCTGGATTGCATGTGTATCATCGATTGCTTGCTCATACTGCTTCTTGGATTCTTCATCGAACTTCCTGGATACAATGCGTCCAATTATTTGGCTATGATGGTCCACTTCAACTCCTTGGTTGTGGATTGCTTCTAGGCACTCGATTGTGTTGTCATGAATCTGCTTCAGTTTCTGAGCTGATTCCATTGAGGCGACTGGCATGTCTAGTAGTTTGTCTACTACCTTATGAAAGATTAGGCGATTATTGTTGTACCTTTCTTTCAATATGCCCCATGCCAATTCGTAGTTGTCCTCAGTTATGGCGAGGTGTTGAATGATTTTGCTGGCTTCTCCTTTTAAGTAGGTCTTGAGATATTGCATTTTTTCCACTCTTGATACTGATTGGTTTGTATGAATCACTTCTACGAATACGTCGCGGAATGAGGGCCAGTATTCATATCCTCCTCCAAATACTGGAATTTGTATTTGTGGCAGCGTAATTTTTGGTTTTGTGACTGAATCGTGTCGCAATCTCTCCGAGATGCTGATTACAGCCTCTTCATACGATCTCTTTGCTATTTTGAATTCATTATTGATAAAGTACCTTGCTTTGAAGTGTACCTCATGGACCAGTATTTCTTCATTGAGAGTGTGGATCGCCTTCCATTGATCGGTGACTTCTGATTTCCATAGCTCACCTCTGGACTGATTTGCAGTTGCAGATTGTTCTTGTATCTGCATTACTGTCTCCAATAGTTCCTCTATCTTTATTGACTGTCTTTTCAGTCTTGCTGCCTGAGCACTGTCTTGGACGGTCTCTGCTGGTGCGTCTAATGCGGCCTGGTATTGGTCCAAAAGATTTACGGCTGTTGTGTACCAACCTTTGATTTGATCAATGAAGTTGGTTGTTATGTAGTTATGGTCTTCCATATTCAGAGCCACTATCAACTTGTGGTTCTCCTGGGCTTCTTCCCATAGGATGTCGATCGTTTCCGAACGAGTTTGAATATACTCTGCAGTCTTCCTGCTTGCGGCGTCCTTCTTCATGTTCCTCACATAATTCTGGATTTTATTACCGACTTCTTGTTGCGCCAAGGCTAGTTTGTTGATCATCTCCATCTCGGGTAGTGTTGACCTCTAGTATCGCTTGACTGGTAGTTCCTGGCTGGATTTGCACAGGGACTATAGCTGACTGTAGTTTGTAGTCGCTGCTTCAATTTCTTCTCGAAGGACCAATGAACGTTTCCCAACTAGATTGTAAGGCTAGGTTGGGTCGTGGATAATGACAAGACACTTTGTAGGAGTGAATTGTCATGAGTTAAACACAATTGTAGTGGTAAATTATAACTGACTTTTATTCGACAAGTTTTGAGTATTTATTGGGATCTCACATAACCATGATCCCAATAAATCGATGTATATTCATAATACAATAAAACATTATACAAACCATATATAACATATGTTTTGTTGTATATTATGATAACAACTAATTAATAACATTGCGATTAATACAATTAATAAATAAAACATTATACAAACCATATATAACATATGTTTTGTTGTATATTATGATAACAACTAATTAACCTACATTTCACAAAGTGTCTCGTTGCACTTAAACTGTTTTCTGTTTAACTTCGTTAAACATCCATATTTCCCAGTATGTCATATTAGCTATAGTATCAATCATAATTGTAGTTGGTTACTTTTATGGATATAATTTTATTATAAAAAAATTTAAGTCGATTGTAATTCCTCAAGTGTGTGACGTCGAGGAAAATGAAGAAACCACTTCAAAAACTGCATGTAAAAATTGTATCCCAGGTACAAATTTTCAAATTAGGGGGGAGATGTTAAGGATCCCAATCCTTATTATTATAAGTATATACGAATATGTATTATATTAGTGATGTACCAATTATCAATGTTAGCATACTATTGCTATTAACCTTTTACGTATAATATTGCTATATTGCTATCCTGTAATCGTGTTACAATTCCGGTGTCAATAAACATGATTGCAAATGAATCTTTTTTTTGTCTAAGTAATGATTTTAATGCAATCATGCAATCACATCAGAAATGTAAGATGATATATTATTGGTTCCCCATTTGGGAACATCATGTAATTAGTTTAGATTATGACTTTTAATTTATTTTATTTTTTATTTTATTTATTATTACATTACCCAACGGCACAAAGCTAGTTATAGGGTAGGAAAATACAAGAAAACAAATTTGACTAATTAATAATAATAACATGAGGCGACTAGAAGAAATTGTAAGATTGAGAACATAACAACAGAGAAATACAACGAAACAACAATACAATGTAAATAACAAACAAAAAAATAATATAAATAACAAGTAAATAAAACAATGACTAACGACTATAAAAAATGCGTTTCACATCAGCTATGCTACAAAAGAATAGATCCAGGCTGCTTTCAACTAACGCGAATTCGCTACAAATAGTGTGAAGCGGTGACGAAACAAGCTAATTTGTACGAGGTGTCTAGAGGTAGAATGTCCTATGCGTTCGAAGAGGTAGCTTAGGTACACGAAAATTCAGCTGAACAATATCCATGCAGTCAATCAAGTTATTGTTCGCTTTGACCAAGAAAAGAACGGAATTGCATTTCCTTCTCTGAAGGAGACTTGAAAAACTGCAGGATTCTAAAAGCAAATTATACGGAAAACCTTGCATAGGATAAACACCGTTCGATTTAAAATGTATGAATTTTAAAAACTTGCGTTGAATTTTTTCGATGCTGTTTATCTGACCTGTGTAAAAAGGACACCATATAATTGCTGCGTACTCCAAGCGAGTCCGTACAAAAGTATTAAAAAGCAAGCAAATCGTATCGAGTCTGACAAAGTCTTTAGAAGTGCGCATTATAAGACCCAAACTGTGTTGTTGAAAAGACAGTCTTGATGTGAATATTACGCCCAAGTCTTTGATTGAGTTAGTTCTGCCAACAGGTAAATCGTTAATAACATAATTATAAATAATACTTTTATGTGCTCTCGAGTATGAGACAACAAAACACTTAGCAACATTCAGAGGCAAACGATTGGTTTCACACCAATGATTAATGCGACAAATATTGTCTTGCAAAGCAGCACAATCCTCAATGCTGTTAATTGCCATGTATAATTTCATGTCGCCTGCATATAAAAGATTATGGGTACTGATTGATTTTACTATATCATTAATAAACATATTAAATAATAGGGGGCCTAAAATTGATCCTTGGGGCACACCTGAATGTACCTTCATGGCTGATGATGTTAAACCCTTGTGGTAAACACTCTGAGTACGATTGCTCAAATACGACTCGAAAAATTTTACAAGTAAGTCAGAAAAAAAAAATTGACAATTTACCCAGTAGAATGCTATGGTCGAGGCGATCAAACGCTTTCGAAAAATGTGTATAGGTCACGTCAACCTGTGTGTTATTTTCAAGATGATTAGCCAGAAATTGCGTTATAATAAATAAATTGGTAGATGTTGATCTACCGGGCATAAAACCGTGTTGATTGGGTGATAACATATTTATAATGTGACTAAAAATTGTTTTATGCAGGACAAATTCGAGGACTTTGCTAAACTTGGAAATAGTTGCAATAGGTCGATAATTAGAGACATTGTTTCTGCAGCCATTTTTAAAAACTGGACATAGTTTGACCTTTTTCCACAAATCAGGAAAAACAGCGTTAGTGATAATTTTATTAAATATAATGTCAAGAGGCCTAACAAAAACGCACAAACAGTCCCTTATGAGGAATGCAGGGATGAGATCAGGACCAGATGTAAGTTTGGGCTTTAACTTCTTAACAGCAACAGAAATATCTTCGCACGTGATCTTTCGTATATTTAATACATTGGCATTCACAACTATATTATCGCTAAGATTGCCTGAGACGCTGTTAGAAGAACTAACATTTGAAAAGTAGTCGGCAAATGCGTCTACAATTGCCGTCGGATTGTTTAGTTCAATATCGTTGAAGACCATAGAACAAGGAATTTGAGAAGTATTTCTCTTGCTGTTAATGTACGTCCAGAAGTTATTAGGATCATTAATTAGGTTCGAGGAGTTATTAATTAGATTGTTAAGTCACTACTGTTTTTACTTTTGTCTGACTTAGATCGGTTCGCTATATTATAGATTTAATAAACTAAGTACAATTAATATTGTCGGCTTTTATTCAACGAACCAAAGCAACCCAACAACGTTTCTGTCATTTGCCTAAAATGGATGTAAAACATAAACGCGGTAATTTGAAACGGAAACTATGAGACCACAATTAATCTTTTAAAGTCAAAGTATGAACAAGCACAAGAGCTAGATAGAAAGGACATTATCATGTTGACAAAACGAACAGCTGATATCGCGTCGATACTTGACAAATACGAGGCGCTCCATGATGATGGCGACCAGCTTGCAGATGAAGAGGCCGCAAATGAAATCGAAGATCGATATTATGAATTAATCAGTGCGGCTAATGAGCTAATAGAAATTTGTGATAAGCATGAGATTCCTGCATTAGCAGTGCAGGCCGCTTCACCTGCGAGCTCGGGCGCATCATCGCAGTTATCGCAGCCTAACAATAGTGTAGTCAAGCTACCGACTATCAAATTGCCTACATTTTCAGGACAATACGAGGACTGGCTGAATTTTAAAGATTTGTTCGTAAGTCTAATCGAGAGTAATTTCGCATTAAGCGCGGTTCAGAAGTTGCACTATCTGAGAGCAGCGCTCAGTGGTAAAGCGGCTGACGTCATTCGAAATCTTAGTTTGATTGACGACAATTATGAAATAGCATGGACCAACCTAAAGGAAAGATATGATGATAGTAGAATCATAATTCACAGTCAAATCAAAAAATTATTTAACATTGAACCAATGAATCGCGAATCCGCCGTTAAAATATCAAATGTAATAGACACAGTAAAAAAAGTTGTAGGTCCTTAGATACACTGCTCAATGAAGAGGAACAACGCGATTCATTTTTATCTTATATCGTGCTATCGAAAATAGATCAAACAACCGCGCGCAAATTTGAAATTAAGCATTCTAACACTGAGTCATTCACATTTGATAATTTGATGCAATTTTACTTCTCTCGTAGAGGGGAGTATTGTATTCAAAAAAAAAATATTCCAAATTTCGCTTTTTTTGACCTTATAAAATGCGTAGATTACGAAGATCATAGTCACTAATTTCCGTCTGTCGGTCGGTCTGTTCGTTTCTTTAAACTACTATATTTCGGAATCTACCGACCTGTTTTAAACATAATTTGCGTCCTTTTTTTCTACCCGCCTATAGATGATATAGAAGTAAAAAAGTTTTAAAAATTCTCAAAGACCTGCGCGTTATAGGTCAAAAACATGCTAAAAATGGCACAATCGGTGGATCCCCTTAATCTTCTAAAGTTGCGGGCCGATTTTGACCAAATATTGAACATATGTATCGTGTATAGCCCAAGTGGAAAATGCTTTCAAAAAATCTGGAGATTTTTACAGGGTTGAATATTTATTAAGGGTTAAAGGATCAAAAAGTTGTAAAAATGTATAAGTTGTAACGTGAATATCTGCCAGGAGGAATATTTGATTTGAAACAAATTTGCAATTCATATTAGGAATACATTGAAGAAAATATTGGTGAAAGTTTCATCCTTTAAAAATAAGCCCTTGTAGCCAGTTTGCCCTTTAATTTAATCTTTCAAAAATTGACCGTGTTTTGCCTCTTATATGTCAGCATAATCCACCATTTTCCATCAACCATTTTATATATATTTACATAATGAGTGATAACAAATAATTTAAGACTCTTACCACACACCCCCACCTCTCGTAATATACCGTTTGACTCATATAGATCGATTATTTTCATAATATTTAATTTCCACTATAGATTTAAAACAGATTTATAAATAATCTAATTGAAAATAATATGCAACCCTTATTTTACAACTTCAACCCTTAATATACCCTTTACAGTAAAAATGCTCGGATACATTTTTTTCCACCAAAGACGCCTTAAAATTCTAAAAATTTAAAACAGAAATTTTAACATAGCAACGAGAGAAGTACTGTGGAATCTCATTACCAGCGAATTTTGAATTAAAGCTCTCATTATCAGAAACTATCGAACATCGCACCAACGATAAGCCATCGAAAGAAAGTCGTTCTTTACATGTAAATGAAACACGATGTCCGCTTTGCAAGGAATCGCATACATTGACACTTTGCGATAAATTCAAAGGCATACCCGTATCCGGTAGATTTGAAAAAGTCAAGGAATTAAAGATTTGTGCTAACTGTTTTGGCAAAGGCCATTTTAGCAAGGAATGTAGCTCTAAATATTCATGTCGAACTTGTAGTCGTAGGCACCACACGTTGCTTCATCAGAACCGGTTTGAAACACAAGGTCAAGATAGGCAAAAACAAGAGGCTAAATCCATCTTTGCTGTAACTAGTGTTGAGCAATGCCAATTGGATAGGGACAATAGGGAACAGACATCATTATTTTCCGCTAATGGAAATGTTCTTTTATCTACCGCTATCGTTTATGTTTATGATAGCATGGGAAATAAGTTAAAGGCACGCGCCCTATTAGATTCCGGTTCCATGTCATCGTTCATTAGCTCCGATTTGTGCGACAAACTCTATGTAAAACGCGAGTTGGTGTGGATGTCAAAATATCAGGTGCCGCTAATCGTATCACGACCATAAATTCGCGTTGTGACATCCGCATTAAGTGTGTAGTATCTGACTATTCCTTTGATGTTTCATGTTTAATAGTGCCCATTATTACAAGTCAAATACCATTGTATCCCATAGATATTTCGCATTGGCATATTCCTGCAAATGTAGACTTAGCAGATCCTAGTTTTTATATACCCGGTGAAATTGACATTTTGTTAGGTCCTAGTTGTTTTTGGAGTCTTATTGCCGAAGGGCAAACCGTCCTTGGCCAACAATATCCTATTTTGCAAAACTCCCATCTAGGATGGATCCTTGCTGGTCCCTATGTGTCAAGTGCAAATAATCACGAAAGCTTATGGTTTAATCATGCCTCAACAACCTCAAGTGACATTTCGTTGTCAAAATTTTGGGAGCTCAAGTAAGTTCCAACAAAGGCGCTCTGGACTCACGACGACACTCACTGTGAGACGCATTTTGTCAAAACAACTAGACGTGACAAATCTGGGCGATTCATTGTTAGTATTCCCTTGCGAGATCCCCACATTTCTTTGGGTTCGTCGCGTGAATCTGCTACGAGTATAAAATACCTCACGTCATTAGAAAAAAGATTCAAATCAAACGCTTCGTTGCGAGTGCTATACGTGCAATTTTTGAAGGAATACGAAACGCTAGGCCACATGTCACCGGTATCTGATCCATTGGCTCGATTAAATTATTTACCGCACCACGGTGTGCTAAAGGAAATGAGCAGTACCACCAAGCTCCGCGTAGTTTTTAATGCATCTGCTCCAACCTCCAATGGCCAATCGTTGAATTTAATACAGCTGGTTGGACCGACCATACAGCGCGACTTATTTAGTATCCTTATAAAATTTCGTAGATATGTCTATGATATTAGCGCCGATATTGAAAAAAGCCATTTCAGACTTATACGCTCTCAGCCATTTCAGACTTATACACTTGACACACTTGCGTATGACACTGCATCGGCCAGCTTCTTGTCTATCAGATCTTTGTTTCATTTGGATGACGAGTACAGCCAAAGCAATTTCAAAGAAAGCCAAATTATAAAAAATAACTTCTACGTAGATGACTTACTATGCAGCGCAAACTCACTTACCGAAGCGCAAGAACTTTGCAAGTCAATCGCTGGCATATTAAGCAGTGGTTGCTTCTATCTGCAAAAGTGGGTTTCTAATGACATTAAGGTTCTTGAACACATACCGCCAGGCAAAATTCTGCCTAATTTGTTGGAATTTAACAAAGGCGAAAAAATACTTGGCCTTATTTGGAACCCCAAGAGCGATTTTTTTCAATTTGAAATTACACCCTTTAGCTCTGGCGTTCTCACAAAGCGCGTCATGTTATCAGATCTATCACAAATCTTTGACCCGTTAGGATTACTCGATCCTTGCATAATCATCGCTAAGGTTTTACTACAATCTTTATGGCTCAAAAAATACAATTGGGATGATGAATTGGATGCGGTCGACACCTCTAAGTGGTTGTCTTTTTGTAAAAATTTACCTGCCTTAAATAAGGAAACATTTAGTAGAAGGGTTATTCGTGACGAACCTATCAATATACAGTTACATGCATTTTGTGATGCTTCTTCCGAAGCATATGGTTGCTGCATTTATGTGCGCTTTACCGATTCACTGGGCAAAGTATTCTGTAACCTGCTATGCGCAAAAACTAAGGTTGCCCCTCTTAAAACTATTTCCGTACCAAAGCTGGAGCTATGTGGCGCTGTGCTTTTGGCCCGCTTACTGCATGAAGTGATTAAGTGTTCTGACAATCAATTCTCCAACGTATTTTGTTGGTGTGATTCTTCCATTGTTTTAGCTTGGCTTAGATTGCAGCCCACAGATTTAAAGATCTTTGTAGGTAATCGAGTAACTGAAATTTTGGATTTGACAGCGCATGCCACTTGGCAACACGTCCGCAGTAAACATAATCCTGCTGATATGGCCTCCAGGGGTGTCAATCCTACTGAGCTGTCAGGCAATTCCATGTGGCTCAAAGGTCCTGAATGGTTATGCCTTTCTGAAGATCAATGGCCACGGCTTGAGGTGAGCCTCGACAAAAACATCCCAGAACTCAAAAATAGTAACCCACCCGCGTGTGCGTCTGTTTACGACAAGTCTTATATCTTTATTAGGTATTTTAGTTTAAATCGCTTACAGCGTATCTTAGCATTAGCACTGCGCTTTGCGTCAAATTGTTCGCGAAAGTTGTCTGAACGCACGTATGGAGCTATAACTACAAGTGAGCTTAAAATTGCTCTTTTTAGATTAGTTAAACTATCACAATCAGAATCGTTTCCTGAGGAGTTTAAATCACTATCGCGCGGTAAAAGCTTGTCTTTATTATTATTGTCTGGCAATCATGCTTTAGCTGCTCTCATAGAAAAATCAGAGCACTTAAGGCTTCTGCACGCTGGAGTCAATGCTAGTTTGTCCATTATTGCAAATAGATTTTGGATTACGACAGCTCGCCTTCTAGTTAAAATAATCGTACATGCTTGCGTGAAATGCTTTTGGTGCAATCCGAAATTAACACATCCAATCATGGGCAATTTACCTTCATCGCGCATACATATGTCTCTACCATTCACAATCGTAGGAATGGATTACGCAGGTCCGTTCACATTAAAAAATGTAGAAGGACGCGGTTGCAAGACATATAAGGCTTACTTGTGCTTGTTCGTTTGCTTTGCAACTAAAGCTCTGCACCTGGAATTAGTTACCAGTTTGACTTCTGAAGCTTTTATATTGACTCTAAGACGCTTTGTCGGACAAAGAGGATTACCGGCGCATTTATACTCGGATAATGGTACTAATTTCGTAGGTGCAGGGCCTCTGTTGAGAGATTTGGGACGGTTTCTCAAGGACAGCAACTCGTACCTCACTAACCAGATATCTGAAATGGGATTCCAATTGCACTTTATCTCGGGTCACTCCCCGCACTTTGGCGGATTGTGGGAAGCCGGAGTAAAGTCAGTTAAAAAGCATTTATCTCGCGTAATAGGTCAATCGCTGTTGATATATGAAACATTTTATACGATTTTGGTGCAAGTTGAGTCTATCCCAAATTCCCGTCCATTAACGCCACTATCCACTGATCCTAACGATTTGGAACCTCTTACGCCGGGACACTTTCTCGTTGGCAAGCCTCTGATGACATTGGTGTATCCTGATGTAACACACATACCTATGCCGCGCTTATCATTGTACCAGCATATGCAGCAAATCACTCAGCATTTCTGGAAAAGGTGGAAGGATGAATATATCAACTCCTTATGTGTGTTTCCCGAACTTATTAAATCAGTGACTTTCGCATTAATGCCGATTTA
Source organism: Cryptophagus acutangulus (assembly GCA_963556235.1). Classification (NCBI taxonomy): domain Eukaryota; kingdom Metazoa; phylum Arthropoda; class Insecta; order Coleoptera; family Cryptophagidae; genus Cryptophagus; species Cryptophagus acutangulus. Next base: position 3,159,234 of record OY744557.1, on the reverse strand, counting down.
TGTCTACTTTATTTTACATGTCTATGTAGGTTTAGGTTCATTATATTTGTTTTATATCCGTTTGATTTCTCTTGTTCATTGAAAGGCTAGCCTTTCAAGGCCGGGGATATGTTTGTGGAAAATGTGTTGTTTGAATTTGGCGCCCATGCTGGTTAATGCTATCCGCAGCGCCGCGATGAGGGAGAACATTGTTGTGGCAACTAGAACAACACAGCAGCAGACATTCATGCAACATGCAGCGTGTTTTACCTGTATTCGCATAAGTTTCAAAAAGCCATTGTAATAAATCATTAGTTGTACGAATTTGTGCAGTTTCATTGAACACACGTTTTCACGAATGCAAGGCCGCCAAACAATAATGTTGATCTTGTAGATTGCATAATTTATTATGTTTCTGGCTACGTTTGTAGAAAAATGTTAAATAAAAAAAAATTTGACTTGCATGACTAGTAGGATTGCATTTTCTATAAGTTATGAAAATTTAGTGTATGGTCTTCCAGAAACACACTTAGTTAGTGTTAAAACTAGAGGTGGTTAATTCACCCTAATATACATGTGTATAAATTATTTAAGAATATTAAAGATGTAACACCGTCCCAATGCGCCGCCACTGGAATATCTACGCCACTGGTTGACACGTAGCATTCGTAGAAGTTTTGAAGTTATAGGGAAGGAGGTGACGTAGCTAGCCGACGCCGGTGCATGGCTACACACAGATAGACTTTTTCTACGTTCCTGAACGTGTGCTATATTTTGTCGTTGTAAATTACTTTACCTTTTACCAATATATTTCTCTCATTGAACTGTGTAGTGCGTTATTGTTTTCTTCCGCAACTCAATTCGGAAGCTGGTTAATATTTGGTTACAACTTGGCGCCCAACGTGGGGCCGAAACATCTTCGAATTTAAACAAAGGACAACCGTGTACGTGCTTGTGGCATCCATTACGCGGCAGCGCCTGTTTATTTTCGCATTCACGTAAGTGCTTTACTGTTTCGCAACACGAGTGTGCATAATTATAACCTTCGCTCTACACGGCGACAAATCCACGGTGAATCTGCAAATATGGGTGAGAACGTTGTCATGACCGACGCCCAGCTCGCAGCTTTAATCGCCGCTTTGAGACCACAACCTAACCAACAAGTTGTGGCCCCCGCTGAGACAGGTAACTTTTCAAAGTGCAATTCGCGGTTTTCGGGAGAAGAAAATGAAGACGTCAATGCGTTTCTCGATGCTATCACCGTGTATAAAGGGTGCGTTCATATAACCGACGAAAACGCGCTTCTTGGGTTGCCTATGCTCCTTAACAAATTGGCTGCTACGTGGTTTCAAGGATCGAAATCACTCTATACTACATGGAACGAGGCAACAGAGGCTCTAAAACATGCTTTTGGGAGTAAACTGCCGCCGCATCGGGTGTTCCGCGAGCTTTTTAAAAGAGAACAAAAAGACAATGAACCGACAGACGTATTTGTCAGCAACGCGCGCGCTCTTCTCGCTCAATTACCAGACAAGCCTGTGCTACAAGAGGAACACAAACTCAACATGGTTTACGGTTTGCTTTCGCATCAAATTCGAATACGGCTACCACGCGACCAAGTTGACGACTTCGCATCGCTTATGGAAAAAGCAAGATCAATCGAAGCTAATTTTCGGGAAGTTGATGGCAAAATTGATACCAAAATCGATAGTAAGGAGAAGCCGATAGTGGACAAAGTGAAGGCGAGGCCCAGGTGCGACTATTGCAAGAATTTTGGACACACAAAACCAGAGTGCCGGAAACTCGCTGCTAGCACATCAACGCGCAGGTCCGACGCGCATGTTGAAGCACCGACCAGTGTTCCAAGAAGAGATTCATCTTCTATCACCTGTTATGGCTGTGGCGCTCCCGGATATATTAGGTCAAATTGCCCACACTGTAGAAGGCCGGCTACATCAACGTCCTTGGTGGAATTTCTGTCTGCTGGGATCCATTCAGAGGCAAGTCGACCGCTGGTGAGTGTTGAAGTTATCGGGAAAACGGGACTAGCTTATTTGGATTCGGGCGCAAAATGCTCGCTCGCAAGTTACAGATTGTATTCTCATCTGCTGGCTCAAGGAATACCACACACCATAGATGAATTGGATATGACACTCGCTGATGGAGTTACTCGAGCTGTCTCAACATGCAAATTTCATGTCAAAGTCCGCATCAATGATCGTTGCGTGGATACTACGTTCATTGCCGTCCCAACCCACACGCATGCGAAAACACTTCTTGGCGTCGATTTCATTAGGAGTGCAGGAATGGTGATCGACATTCCTAATATGCAGTATTTTTTTGCTGATGACCCTTTATCAGTCTACCGTTTTCACAATGAGCCTACACCTTCCGGCATTTCAATCCAGTGTTTGGAACTGGATCTGCGCCAAGACGAAGGTGCTAACCTTGACACAGAAGAGAGGAAACAACTGAACAATCTTCTGCTCGAACATGATGACGTTTTTGGAGAACCACAAGAACCAACACCTTTTGCCGAGCATGCTATCAAACTGACAGACGATATGCCTATCGCTGTTGCTCCCTACCGCTTATCGCCCCAGAAGGCTGCCATTCTTGAAAAAGAGATCGACAAAATGTTGGAAGCTGGTGTCATCGAAGAGTGCGACACCCCTTACGCCGCTCCTGTAGTGCTTACAACAAAATCCAACGGAGATCCACGAGTCTGCATCGACTATCGGAAGTTGAATAACATTACCGTCGCTGACAGATATCCGCTACCACGAATCGACGATTTGTTGCATGCTGCAAAGCAAACACTGTACATGTCAACAATAGATTTGCAATCGGGATATTAGCAGGTTCCAGTACGTGAGATTGACCGAGACAAAACAGGATTTGTCACACCTACCGGACTTTATCGATTCACTCGCATGCCGTTTGGCCTGAAAAACGCACCCGCCACCTTCCAAAGGCTTATCGACCGATTCCGAAGAACTCTACCCCAAGTAACGATACTAAGTTATCTAGACGACATGGTTGTTTTGTCCGACAACTTTCAATCGCATTTGCAAGATCTTCGGACGATTTTTGAACAGCTTCAAGTTTACAGATTGGTCGCTAACCGGAAAAAATGTTGTTTCGGGTGTGCTCGCGTGAAGTATTTGGGGCACATCATCACCGCCACAGGAATTGCTCCTGATCCAGGGAAAACTCAGGCTATTACTGAAAGAGCGCCGCCAACAGACGTCAAATCGCTCCTTTCTTTCTTGCAACTATGCAGTTGGTTTCGGAGGTTTGTACCCAATTTTGCGGACGTGGCACGTCCTTTGAGTACGCTGACGCGCAAGCGCGTTCCATGGGAATGGGGACCGTCTCAGCAGGAAGCATTTGAAAAGCTGAAAACGTTATTGTCTAGCGCGCCTATCTTACGACAGGCTGATCCTAATGAACCGTTCATCTTGAGAACAGATGCCAGTGCGTTTGCCCTTGGAGGTTGTCTTCTTCAGGGGGAGGGTGCGGATGAACGCCCCGTCGAGTACTGCAGTCGTCTCCTTACTCCAGCTGAAAGGAATTACACAACTACCGAGCGAGAAGCACTAGCCATAATCACAGCCGTTGAGAAGTTTCGCGGTTACATAGACGGGCAGAAGGTGACAGTAGCCACTGACCATCAGCCTCTGAAATGGCTAATGTCTTTGCGATCGCCTAGCGGACGTCTTGCGAGATGGGCACTGCGTCTTCAACCTTATGATCTGCAGATCGACTACGTTCAAGGTAAATGCAATGTGGTCGCCGATACTCTTTCCCGACCCCCGTGCCCCGATGATTCCAACCAAAACTGTGAAGTATGCGTCATCTCGATCGATTTGTCTATCAAGGGCCCTAAGGAAGCTAGAGACCGACAGCTGTCAGACCCAGACCTTCGAAATATTATTGAATGCTTGGAAAGCGCTGATCCGAACGAGACCGACTTCGCACGATTTAGTGACCGAGGATTTCTCATGTCACAAGGTGTGCTACATCGCTTTTCCTACGACTCCGACGCTGAAGAGCCGCAACTGGTAGTACCTCAATCCCAAATTCAAGAAGTAATACATCTATCATGACTCGCCTCTGTCAGGTCATTACGGAATCGAAAAAACGCGTCAGAAAATTTTTAATCGATTTTACTGGTCAACAATGCGCCGGGATATTGATCACCACGTCAGACGATGCGCTGCTTGTCAGAAGTACAAGCCATCCAATCTGAAACCGGCTGGATTACTTCAAACGCCCGTTCCGGCGCAACGATTCGAAACACTTGCGATAGACTTATTTGGCCCGCTACCAGAAACTCCTCGAGGTGAACGATGGGTGTTTGCCATCGAAGATACTGCTACTCGATGGATTGAACTATTTGCGTTGCAACAAGCCACCGCCGAAGCTTGTGCCAAGTGTTTGATCGACGAAGTAATTCTTCGATATGGTACCCCCAGACGAATTATTAGCGACAATGGCGTACAATTCGTAGGCGATGTGATGCAGAAAGTGGCTTTGTGTCTCGGTTTTAAACAAAGCCTCACTCCCGTCTATCATCCCGAGTCCAACCCAGAAGAACGCCGAAACCGCGATTTGAAAACGCAGCTGGCCATACTGGCTTCATCTAAGCACACTCGATGGAGTGATGATCTTCCATCCGTACGATTCGCTATGAATAGTGCTCCTTATCTTGCAACTGGGTTCAGCCCAGCGTATTTGTGCTTCGCTCGAGAACTCCGTTCTCCAATAGATGTCGCGACTGATTTCCGTTCAATCTTGGATAATTCGAACTTTGTCGCGGAAATCACGCCCTACCTAACTAATTTGCTTAACACTCTACAACGTGCCCGTGAGACCACAGAACACCGACAGGATGTCGTCAAGCAGCATGCAGACCGCAAGAGGCGCGACACGTCTCCGTTTTGTGTTGGAGACAAAGTGCTGGTCGACGTCCATACGTTGAGCAATGCGTCCAAACAGTTCACGTCGAAACTTGCACCCCGACGTGATGGGCCGTACATAATCAAGCAAAAGGCTACCCCTACCAGCTACATCCTAGTTGCCGATGATGCTCCAGATGTTCCTCTTGGAAAGTATCACGTTTCTGCGCTGCGACGTTTTGTTCAGGGGGAGGGCCTTGCAGAGGTCATCGCTCCAATTCGCCCGCGAGGTCGCCCAAGGACCAAAGATGTTGTGCCAGCTCTTCTATCCGAGGAGCCGCCCGCAACTTCCATGAGAGATGGGCCTGGGCCTTCGTCGTCAGACTCGCCACCAGTACCGCGAGAGGGAACAGCGCGCTCTCAGCGAGCTCGTCAAGTGCCGCGACGATACCGCTAACCTAGTGGATCATCTCGGTGTCCTCTCTCCACCAAAATGATCCAAGGGGGAGTGTAACACCGTCCCAATGCGCCGCCACTGGAATATCTACGCCACTGGTTGACACGTAGCATTCGTAGAAGTTTTGAAGTTATAGGGAAGGAGGTGACGTAGCTAGCCGACGCCGGTGCATGGCTACACACAGAGAGACTTTTTCTACGTTCCTGAACGTGTGCTATATTTTGTCGTTGTAAATTACTTTACCTTTTACCAATATATTTCTCTCATTGAACTGTGTAGTGCGTTATTGTTTTCTTCCGCAACTCAATTCGGAAGCTGGTTAATATTTGGTTACAAAGATTTATTTGAAAAACATGTACAGTTTAATAATAACAATACTTATTATGATGTTATAGATGATCTATTAAAAGAAAATGTAAATATTTCCTTTCCTTGCAACGATCATAAATTAGAAAATATAAGTTTTTGTATTCATTTTTATGTACTTATAAGAATGAGACACGCTAGACAAGAAACTAAAGAATTAGCTCATAAAACTAATATAAAAAGAAAAAATGTAAAATTGTAAATAAATAATTGTAAGTATATTTAATAGCTATTTATGCAACCAGTTAGGAAATGCATTTTTTTGTGTAACGAGCGGATTTCTGCGGGACGAGCGCAGCGAGTTCTGCAAAATAACGCGAGTTACACAAAATAGCATTTCCTAACATGTTGCATACAAGATTTTTTCTAATTTTTACAAGAACCTTCTCAAAAAAGAGTTTTTTAAACTTATGATATTAATAATTTAGTGAATTTTATCAAAACAAGTAGGCTTTATTCGGAACTTTTCATCACCAGTTGTGAAATATTTTTCATTACATCACCAGTTGCGTAAAATGTGCCGTTTGCCAACTACAATCGATTTTGAAAAGTCACATTTTACATGCCAAAATTAGAAAAAAAAACTTTTTTCTAATTTTGGCATGTAAAATGTGACTTTTCAAAATCGATTGTAGTTGGCAAACGGCACATTTTACGCAACTGGTGATGTAATGAAAAATATTTCACAACTGGTGATGAAAAGTTCCGAATAAAGCCTACTTGTTTTGATAAAATTCACTAAATTATTAATATCATAAGTTTAAAAAACTCTTTTTTGAGAAGGTTCTTGTAAAAATTAGAAAAAATCTTGTATGCAACATGTTAGGAAATGCTATTTTGTGTAACTCGCGTTATTTTGCAGAACTCGCTGCGCTCGTCCCGCAGAAATCCGCTCGTTACACAAAAAAATGCATTTCCTAACTGGTTGCATAAATAGCTATTATTTTTTATTTTGCTAGTAGACACTAGTAAAACTGACCCACCAATCAAAAAGAAAAAAAAGAATAGAGTAACCGATAAATTATCACAATTGATACATAATTTTGTAACCGACAACCGCGAAATACGCCCCCAATATAATATATACATAATCAATTTATTCAATTGATATATTTTTAGACAATAAGATTCAATGAATTTAGACACGCGGATTTATTTACTTTTTTAAATAAAACATTGTTCGAGTAACTATTATTTAAAAATATTATTGTTAAAAAAAGACCAATTTTAGTTAATAATAATAATAGTATATAAATTTTAATCCATTTATTGATTAATTTTTTAATACAAATCATTATTACGTATTTGTCAAAGAAAATATAATTATAAAATCATATGATATTCAAAATAATAGCGGCAATCCGCCTTAACAGTAGCACTCGCTGCATGTGGCGCTCCTAGCGGTTCTCTCTCCAACCAGACCGTTAAGAGCTTCACTTTTTAATATACGAGTGTTATTACCTTCCATTCTAATACCGTGGTACTAAGGCTTGCAAAAAAACTAGAACAAGCAAAATTTACCCAATGTAAGTCAGGCTCTTTTATTTCTGAAATAAAAAATAGTTGGCAATAGGTATTAAGCTCACTTTACACCTTTAAGATTACCTTGTGATCAGTCATAGCAAAAATCATACGAAAATCTTATGAAAAATCTTACAGTCATATGTCATACAGTTTTATATTTTACATACTAAAGACATCATTTAAGACACGCTTAAGACTTTTGACAGTTGCAATATATTTCATTGTTTATTCTATTGTAACCTTACATTCGTTGTACTTGTGACTTCGTTGTGTAGATAAAAATGAATATTTCGCGCAGTGATTTAGCGCAGTGATTTATTTTATAGGTTAGGTAAACAATAATACTGCACAAGAAACAAAACAGCAACTAAATTCCCTAGAAAATCGCAAAAATCCCTAAATCAGTCATAAGCTAATCGTAGCAAATTGCTATGACCGGTTAAGACTATAAGATTTTCATAAGACTGGCAAATATTATTTTCAGTCTTAACAAAAATCGCAATATGTAAAGATAAAAATTATTCTGTATGACCGATCTTAAGAAAATCGCATGAAAATCGTACAGGAATCTTAAAGGTGTAAACTGACTTTAAGTAAAATTTATATTTTTACTAACTCATAATTATGTGTATTTGCAACTTATCTAAGTGATTTAAGTAGCTCGACGCAATCAGTTGAAACTTGTTCTTTTATGTCAACAGAATCACTTCTCCGGTGAGTACAGCTTAAGTTCTCCCATCCAAAGTGATCAAACTGAACTGATACTGATTGCAATCACGAGTCACGGTTACAGCATTATGTCATTCCATATCATTAGTTTGTATATCTATATCATTCTATATCAAACAAAATCTTGAATAGTTTCTTAAAGACCATTTCAGGGTGGTATTCACTTTAGCGGAAGTATCAAACATAGTCGATAAAGAACAAAATCAATGTATTATTTTATTCTGAGTCTGAAAATAACCCGTGTGAAGTTATCCATAAAATCCATTCATAAAACCGGACATTTGCTCTTGCTCCGTTATTCCAATAACTACAGTCAAACCAAATACTGCAATGGAAAGGTGTTATCGTTACCTATCCATTGATATATAAATCATTGCTAATAAGTAATGATAAGGCATTAAAATTAATTATTAATTTATGGACCAAATCGGACATTTGCTCTAGCTACTTAATTAACAATTTTTTTACTATTTTATTTACGGCATTACAATCTAAATTTCATAAGCTTTCCAAAAATACCAAAATATATAACCTGTGATTATTAATCGCAAAGATATAGCCATAAATACGACCCGGCTACAAAAATCCGGACATTTCATTTGATTCCAGCCATAAAAGTGGTTTTTTATTATTTTTAACCCTTCAAAATTGAGATAATTTTATGAAATTTTCACTTGTAATCTCACAAGAGCATGAATTCTATCCGGAAATTTTTTTGAGTGCATTTCAACAACGTATTAATCGGCCCGAGTGGAACACGAGGGCCCGATTACGTTGTTGGAATGCACGATAAAAAATTTCCAGGATATGAATTCATGCTCGAGTGCAGATTCGGTAAGAAAATCGCACCAATACACTTACAAAAATTGATCAAAATTCAAAAAAAGTTTTTGTTATTTTTTAATCAAGTTGCAATAGAAAAAACAAAATACTGAATCTGTTAAAGTAAAAAATGTCGCGGTTTGGAAAACAGTCATTGGATACAATAGATAAAGCTGTGGAAGATACGGTACCAAACAATACTAAACGAAGCAAATCTTCAGTCTGGAGTCAGTTTAATTTTTTTAGTTTACTTATTTTTTTTTGTATCTAGTTCTAATTAAATTATAATTTACAAAAATATTTATTTTGACATTTGTTTTGACATAAAAATTTCCGCTGAAATTTTCTACTGCTTGGTGTAGTAGGATAAAATTTCCAAAAAATTTTGTTGTTGCCATGGTAATATACTCAAATGCAACGTTTCTATTGGTCGTAAATTAGTATGGTGCGATTTTCACTAATGGACTTTGATTAACGAGTACTTGTATTTGGTAAAAAAAATATTTCAATAAAGTTACAATTAGTGTAATTATTTGCATCCGGACATTTCATATAATTCCAGCCATAAAATAATTTTTAATGTAAATATATTTTTTTAATATTTTAATAAAACAAACACCATCTGAGAACATTTCTTATAAGCTATCTAACACAGAAAGAATCATGTTGATCCGATCAAAACTAAGAAAGTTGATTTGCAAAGTGAACTTTGATTAAATTGATTAATAATTGTCAGATTTTATTGAAATTTTTACTATATATTCAGATTAACGCGTATGTGCATTTCGTAAAAAAAAATTCAATATCGTTAAAATTAACTTAATTAATCGCATTCGGACATTTCGTTTTATTCCAGCCATAAAAGTTGTTTTTTATTATTTTTAACCCTTCAAAATTGAGATAATTTTATGAAATTTTCACTAATGGATTGTGATTAACGAGTACTTGTATTTGGTAAAAAAATTATTTCAATAAATCTACAATTAATGTAATTATTCGCATCCGGACATTTCATATAATTCCAGCCATAAAATAATTTTTAATGTAAATATATATTTTTATTTTAATAAAACTATTTATATTTTAATAAAACAAACACCATCTGAGAACATTTCTTATAAGCTATCTAACACAGAAAGAATTATGTTGATCCGATCAAATCTAAGAAAGTTGATTTGCAAAGTGAACTTTGATTAAATTGATTAATAATTGTCAGATTTTATTGAAACAAAAACCACAAGAAAGTAATTTTTAAATGTTATACAGCACGATAATATTTGTATTGGTACGACAATAAATAAGCGATATTCAATTAAAATTAGATTTTAATTCAAAAGTTAGCAATAAAACGGTCTTTTTTAAAATTCGTATTTTAAAAAAGTAAACGGCATAAGAAACCGACTTGTGTGATATATTGATACAAAAAAATACATTTTTCTAATTTTTGACATGTAAAATGTGACTTTTCAAAATCGATTGTAGTTGGCAAACGGCACATCTTACGCAACTGGTGATGAAATGAAAAATATTTCACAACTGGTGATGAAAAGTTCCGAATAAAGCCTACTTGTTTTGATAAAATTCACTAAATAATTAATATCATAAGTTTAAAAAACTCTTTTTTGAGAAGGTTTTTGTAAAAATTAGAAAAAAATTGTATGCAACATGTTAGGAAATGCTATTTTGTGTAACTCGCGTTATTTTAATCATTTTTTAATCATTTTAATCATGCATTTCCTAACTGGTTGCATAAATAGCTATTGTTGTATTATGAATAATAATAGCTATTTATGCAACCAGTTAGGAAATGCATTTTTTTGTGTAACGAGCGGATTTCTGCGGGACGAGCGCAGCGAGTTCTGCAAAATAACGCGAGTTACACAAAATAGCATTTCCTAACATGTTGCATACAAGATTTTTTCTAATTTTTACAAGAACCTTCTCAAAAAAGAGTTTTTTAAACTTATGATATTAATAATTTAGTGAATTTTATCAAAACAAGTAGGCTTTATTCGGAACTTTTCATCACCAGTTGTGAAATATTTTTCATTACATCACCAGTTGCGTAAAATGTGCCGTTTGCCAACTACAATCGATTTTGAAAAGTCACATTTTACATGCCAAAATTAGAAAAACAATTTTCTTTTGATGTACAAATTTAATAATCAAAATTGGGAAAACGGTTTTCTAAAAATTGAGATAAATTTATTGAAATTTTTACTATATATTTAAATTAGCGAGTACATGCATTTCGTGAAAAAATTATTTTAATATCAGTAAAATTAACTTAATTATTCCCATTCGGACATTTCATTTTATTCAAGCCATAAAATAAACATTTTATTTCGGACCTTTAGAATTCATATAATTTTACAAACTTTTTACTAATCAAAATTCTGAGTAAAAACGCAAAGTCTTCTCCAATATAGTATTTATTAATTAGCGTTACATGTTTCGGTTAAAAACCATCATCAGACATTGACTAATATGAAACATTTTGTGGAGAAAGAAAATTAAAGAAATTTGACAAATATGAAATGACGTTAAAAAATTTCGTTTTATTTAATTTCATTAAATTTTTTAGATTATTCATTTTTTAACGTCACTTAATATTTGTCAAATTTCTTTAATTTTCTTTCTCCACAAAATGTTTCATATTAGTCAATGTCTGGTGATGGTTTTTAACCAAAACATTAATCAAAACAATTTTAGTAATATTAAAATATTTTTTTCACGAAATGCATGACCTCGCTAATCTAAATATATAGTAAAAATTTCAATAAAATTATCTCAATTTTTAGAAAACCGTTTTCCCAATTTTGATTATTAAATTTGTACATCAAAAGAAAATTGTTTATTATTCATAATACAACAAATGTATTTTTTTGTATCAATATATCACACAAGTCGGTTTCTTATGCCGTTTAATTTTTTAAAATACAAATTAAAAAAAAAACCGTTTTATTGCTAACTTTTGAATTAAAATCTAATTTTAATTGAATATCGCTTATTTATTGTCGTACCAATACAAATATTATCGTGCTGTATAACATTTAAAAATTACTTTCTTGTGGTTTTTGTTTCAATAAAATCTGACAATTATTAATCAATTTAATCAAAGTTCACTTTGCAAATCAACTTTCTTAGTTTTGATCCGATCAACATAATTCTTTCTGTGTTAGATAGCTTATAAGAAATGTTCTCAGATGGTGTTTGTTTTATTAAAATATTAAAAAAATAAATAAATATATTTACATTAAAAATTATTTTATGGCTGGAATTATATGAAATGTCCGGATGCGAATAATTACACTAATTGTAACTTTATTGAAATAATTTTTTTACTAAATACAAGTACTCGTTAATCACAATCCATTAGTGAAAATTTCATAAAATTATCTCAATTTTGAAGAGTTAAAAATAATAAAAAACAACTTTTATGGCTGGAATAAAACGAAATGTACGAATGCAAATAATTAAGTTAATTTTAACGATATTGAATTTTTTTTCATGAAATGGATGTACTCGTTAATCTGCATATATAGTAAAAATTTCAATAAAATTTGATTATTATTAATCCATTTAATCAAAGTTCACTTTGCAAATCAACTTTCTTAGTTTTGATCGGATCAACATGATTCTTTCTGTGTTAGATAGCTTATAAGAAATGCTCTCAGAAAGTGTTTTTTTTTTAGTAAAATATTAAAAAAAATATTTAAAAAAATATTTATATTAAGAAGTATTTTATGGCTGGAATTATGTGAAATGTCCGGATGCGAATAATTACATTAATTGTAGCTTTATTGAAATAATTTTTTCGCCAAATACAAGTACTAGTTAATCTCAATCCACTAGTAAAAATTTCATAAAATTATCTCAATTTTGAAAGGTTAAAAATAATAAAAAACCACTTTTATGGCTGGAATCAAATGAAATGTCCGGATTTTTGTAGCCGGGTCGTATTTATGGCTATATCTTTGCGAATTATAATCACAGGTTATATATTTTGATATTTTTGGAAAGCTTATGAAATTTAGATTGTAATGCCGTAAATAGTAAAAAAAATTGTTAATTAAGTAACTGGAGCAAATGTCCGATTTGGTCCATAAATTAATAATTAATTTTAATGCCTTAACATAACTTATTAGCAATGATTTATATATCAATGGATAGCTAACGATAAGACCTTTCCATTGCAGTATTTGGTTTGACTGTAGTCATTGGAATAACGGCGTAAGAGCAAATGTCCGGTTTTATGAATGGATTTTATAGATAACTTCACACGGGTCTTTTCAACTATGGTGTCATGAATGGTAGCGCCTATAATCACAAATTTTCGTCGTTGTACAACAATATTATTCAGAAAGGTGACTATGAGTTTATATTTAATGAACCACACAATCCTGAAGTTGGAGATGAGAATGAATCTTCGGAAGAAAACAACATTCCACCATTAGGTGTAAAAATTGAAGTAATACTTATTATCATTAAGAGCCAATTTGCATTTCTTGCATTGCCAGTTTTCTTTTTTGTTGTATCCCCGAAGATCAGGGATATTTTTACAAACCCTACACTTTTTTCCTTTCTTTTTATCAGATAATGGTTCAGAACCCGTAAAACACTCTGCATAGGAAGTCATCATAGATGACTGATACATAGATAACTGACTAACGCTGTAGAAATAAAGACTAATATTCTATTCTATTCTATTCTATTCTATTCTATTCTATTCTATTCTATTCTATTCTATTCTATTCTATTCTATTCTATTCTATTCTATTCTATTCTATTCTATTCTATTCTATTCTATTCTATTCTATTCTATTCTATTCTATTCTATTCTATTCTATTCTATTCTATTCTATTCTATTCTATTCTATTCTATTCTATTCTATTCTATTCTATTCTATTCTATTCTATTCTATTCTATTCTATTCTATTCTATTCTATTCTATTCTATTCTATTCTATTCTATTCTATTCTATTCTATTCTATTCTATTCTATTCTATTCTATTCTATTCTATTCTATTCTATTCTATTCTATTCTATTCTATTCTATTCTATTCTATTCTATTCTATTCTATTCTATTCTATTCTATTCTATTCTATTCTATTCTATTCTATTCTATTCTATTCTATTCTATTCTATTCTATTCTATTCTATTCTATTCTATTCTATTCTATTCTATTCTATTCTATTCTATTCTATTCTATTCTATTCTATTCTATTCTATTCTATTCTATTCTATTCTATTCTATTCTATTCTATTCTATTCTATTCTATTCTATTCTATTCTATTCTATTCTATTCTATTCTATTCTATTCTATTCTATTCTATTCTATTCTATTCTATTCTATTCTATTCTATTCTATTCTATTCTATTCTATTCTATTCTATTCTATTCTATTCTATTCTATTCTATTCTATTCTATTCTATTCTATTCTATTCTATTCTATTCTATTCTATTCTATTCTATTCTATTCTATTCTATTCTATTCTATTCTATTCTATTCTATTCTATTCTATTCTATTCTATTCTATTCTATTCTATTCTATTCTATTCTATTCTATTCTATTCTATTCTATTCTATTCTATTCTATTCTATTCTATTCTATTCTATTCTATTCTATTCTATTCTATTCTATTCTATTCTATTCTATTCTATTCTATTCTATTCTATTCTATTCTATTCTATTCTATTCTATTCTATTCTATTCTATTCTATTCTATTCTATTCTATTCTATTCTATTCTATTCTATTCTATTCTATTCTATTCTATTCTATTCTATTCTATTCTATTCTATTCTATTCTATTCTATTCTATTCTATTCTATTCTATTCTATTCTATTCTATTCTATTCTATTCTATTCTATTCTATTCTATTCTATTCTATTCTATTCTATTCTATTCTATTCTATTCTATTCTATTCTATTCTATTCTATTCTATTCTATTCTATTCTATTCTATTCTATTCTATTCTATTCTATTCTATTCTATTCTATTCTATTCTATTCTATTCTATTCTATTCTATTCTATTCTATTCTATTCTATTCTATTCTATTCTATTCTATTCTATTCTATTCTATTCTATTCTATTCTATTCTATTCTATTCTATTCTATTCTATTCTATTCTATTCTATTCTATTCTATTCTATTCTATTCTATTCTATTCTATTCTATTCTATTCTATTCTATTCTATTCTATTCTATTCTATTCTATTCTATTCTATTCTATTCTATTCTATTCTATTCTATTCTATTCTATTCTATTCTATTCTATTCTATTCTATTCTATTCTATTCTATTCTATTCTATTCTATTCTATTCTATTCTATTCTATTCTATTCTATTCTATTCTATTCTATTCTATTCTATTCTATTCTATTCTATTCTATTCTATTCTATTCTATTCTATTCTATTCTATTCTATTCTATTCTATTCTATTCTATTCTATTCTATTCTATTCTATTCTATTCTATTCTATTCTATTCTATTCTATTCTATTCTATTCTATTCTATTCTATTCTATTCTATTCTATTCTATTCTATTCTATTCTATTCTATTCTATTCTATTCTATTCTATTCTATTCTATTCTATTCTATTCTATTCTATTCTATTCTATTCTATTCTATTCTATTCTATTCTATTCTATTCTATTCTATTCTATTCTATTCTATTCTATTCTATTCTATTCTATTCTATTCTATTCTATTCTATTCTATTCTATTCTATTCTATTCTATTCTATTCTATTCTATTCTATTCTATTCTATTCTATTCTATTCTATTCTATTCTATTCTATTCTATTCTATTCTATTCTATTCTATTCTATTCTATTCTATTCTATTCTATTCTATTCTATTCTATTCTATTCTATTCTATTCTATTCTATTCTATTCTATTCTATTCTATTCTATTCTATTCTATTCTATTCTATTCTATTCTATTCTATTCTATTCTATTCTATTCTATTCTATTCTATTCTATTCTATTCTATTCTATTCTATTCTATTCTATTCTATTCTATTCTATTCTATTCTATTCTATTCTATTCTATTCTATTCTATTCTATTCTATTCTATTCTATTCTATTCTATTCTATTCTATTCTATTCTATTCTATTCTATTCTATTCTATTCTATTCTATTCTATTCTATTCTATTCTATTCTATTCTATTCTATTCTATTCTATTCTATTCTATTCTATTCTATTCTATTCTATTCTATTCTATTCTATTCTATTCTATTCTATTCTATTCTATTCTATTCTATTCTATTCTATTCTATTCTATTCTATTCTATTCTATTCTATTCTATTCTATTCTATTCTATTCTATTCTATTCTATTCTATTCTATTCTATTCTATTCTATTCTATTCTATTCTATTCTATTCTATTCTATTCTATTCTATTCTATTCTATTCTATTCTATTCTATTCTATTCTATTCTATTCTATTCTATTCTATTCTATTCTATTCTATTCTATTCTATTCTATTCTATTCTATTCTATTCTATTCTATTCTATTCTATTCTATTCTATTCTATTCTATTCTATTCTATTCTATTCTATTCTATTCTATTCTATTCTATTCGATTCGATTCGATTCGATTCGATTCGATTCGATTCGATTCGATTTGATTCGAATCGATTCTATTCGATTCGATTCGATTCGATTCGATTCGATTCGATCTGATTTGATTTGATTCGATTCGATTAGACCGATTCTCAGTTTTTCACCTTAACATATAATGCATCAGAAAGAAAATATTGCAGCTGGAAGCATTTCTTCTCGAAAGCCTTCTAACTATTGTCTGCATTAGCGAGCACTGGCTAAATCAACTTGAGTGTAAAACTCTATCTATGTGCAACTGGAAGTTAGCAGGATTTTTTTGTCGCACTTTTTCTATACATGGAGGTGTTTTAATACTGTGTAAACAAAATGTTGTGTTCAGTAACCTAAGTTATTTAAGTGAATACTCTGTCGAAAACCACTGTCAACTTTGTGCTATTTTTTGTGTTGATATAAATATAACTATAATATCTGTCTATAGGCCACGGCCACCTGGTGGCGACTTTACTGTCTTTGTTAATGTCATTGATAGGTCGCTAAATCAACTTGACAAAGGCCGAAATCTTATTTTATGTGGAGATTTTAATATTAATTTTAATTTTTGGATGTGAAAGTAACAGCACTTACAGAACTAGTAAACAGGTTTGGGTTGATTAAAACCATTTCAGAACCTACTAGAAGTCACAATTGTCTAGATAACATTTTTATTAACTTTTCATGTGATGATTTTACAACTCTAGTACAAGATCCTGTTCTCTCTGATCATTTCAGCCAACAATAAAGGTCAACAACGTTTTCACAATATCTTAGTTAACTTAAACTTTGACTTTCTCGAAGACAACACCAAAAATGTTAACATCAATTCTAACACGTTTCAAGAAAACATAATTTTTGCATTCGAGTTAACCTTTCCATTGCGTTCCACAAAAAGTCGAAAATGTGATTATGATGTTACCTGCTTCTCAAATTCATTAAAAGATATGCGGAATCAATTAAACTTTTTAAATAACTTGTATAAAACGCACAAAACGAATGAACTAAAGGAAACTAGAAACAGGTATCTTTGGTTTTATAAAAAATCCATCCATGATGCAAAAGTGCTAATAATGATTTAATACAAAAGTTTCTAAATCCTCCTAAATCTATTTGGTCTATTATAAATAGTAATAAGTCGAAACCTCTTTTAAATCGTGATATTCCTGAAATCACACCATGTGATTTAAATAATATAATATTATATTTAAATAAATATAATAATTGTTAATATGGCCGACCAAATATCCAAAAAAATTCCATTTTCTAATATCAGTTCTCTAAAATTCATGGCTGATATCCGAACTTCAAGTAAACTTTTTCTTCAAATATCTTATGTGGAGGTCAGAGACACAATATTATCGTTGAAAAACACTAAAGCTATAGATGCTTTTGCTTGAACATCTTCATTATCAAAAAAAATGTTGATTGTTTAGTTTCAGCACTTACATCACTTTTCAACACATGTTTGAGAGACGGTATTTTTCCTGACTGTCTTAAACTAGCTAGTGTCATCCCTATACCTAATAAAAGAAAATCTATCAGATTTATCAAACTATCGACCGATATCAATTCTACCTGTTTTTGATAAATTTTTTGAAAAACTCTTGCACAAGACAATATCTTGTTATTTTGAAGACAACAAGTTGTTTAGTGAGTGTCGATTTGGCTTCCGCAAAGGTCGATGCACAGCTGATTCTATTTGTATTTTTGTCAAATTTTCTCTCAAACTGTTCAAAAATGGGGAGTTTAATCTCTCTATTTTTCTAGATCTTAGTAAGACTGTGTATCCCACTCAATTTTACTAGAAAAACTGAAAATTTACAAATTTTCTGACATTAGTGTAAAACTGATCGATTCGTATTGAACTAACCGTAAGCAACTAATTACGTGTAATCACCGGAAGTCACAAATCAGAGCCCTATCAGTGGGCGTTCCTTAAGGCTCTATTCTCAGACTCTTACTATTTTTGATTTTCATCAACGATTTTAGTAAATCTCTAAAAAGCACTGCATGTTTTTTTGTATGCGGACGATTCTAGCTTGTGTGTGAGTAGAAAGTCTCTTGAGCGTGTCATGGCGGAGGGAGAACTTGCGCACTCGCAGGCCTTGCTTTGGTTCAACGCAAATAAACTCAGCATGCATGTTGAAAAGACCCAACGACTGTTACTGACTTTAAGGGCACGAAACCGCCTTGCAAATTTATGCGTGAAACGTTGCTTGGCAGCTCAGGGAATTTAACGCGGAAAAGCAGTTTTAGACGCTATTAATTATCCTAGAAAATATCTAATGGGAGATTTGGAGAGAGAAAAGATGAAGCAACAAATGGACGAAAAATTTTTTTTTTAATCTTCTTCCGCTAATTAGCTAGCGAGTGGTTAATATTTGAACAAGGTTTTTTGTTCATATTTTACTTATTTAATGGCTATTCGAACAAATCTTTCGTCAAAACATAAGTATTTTTTTTCTCTAATTTTTGGTAGCATTGGAAATTTTCTAGGAGTTATAACAAGGCCGCAAACTGCTTTACCAGTTTTTGGGAATTTTCTTCACCTCTCAATCTTTAGTAATGTTCTCGGCTAAAGCATGTGGCAAATAAGTCAGATCTTGGTCCATCTATTCTTTAACAGATGTCGCAAAATTTGCAGTGAATTTAGATATGCAAAACCATATTTATTGTAAATAATCAAGTTTTAATAAATTGGCGTCTGCGAATTTTTGCAGATACATTTTTAAGCGCCTGCCCGCTCGTGCTTTGAACCGTAGAGAACAGTACCTTATTGGCAAAGCAATATTTTTCCTTTACACCGTTCTACTTCCATTATTGTTAATTTAATTAAAAAATACACAATAATACAAGTTTAAGATTGAAGTTTCAGGATTCCAAATCGTTTTTTATTTTTTTATTACCGTCAATCAGTAGTTTTTAATACATTTTATTCAGAGCACCTTACAGTGATCTTTTAAGGATGATTTTTGTTTGTTTTTACACAGCCGGGATTGTGTTACGGTTCACTGTTAGTGTTTATTTCTTGTTTATTTCTTTCTTTATAGAAATAAATAAATAAACAAACGGCTTATTGGCAATTTTTCTTCGTAATACTAATATTGATTCATAAACTATGAATATTACTGAAGTTTTATTTTAATAAATGAGTAACTCGATATATAAATTAATTGCTATCTGAATCGGAACATAAATATTACCGAAATAGTACCGAGTTTCTAATTTCTTAGAATAAAATGGAAATTTTATTCTGAGAATATTAAGTATTATTAATCAATATTATGAAAAAAATGCGTTTGTTTATTTCTAAAATGTGCAACAGTGAACAACAAACACGCAGGGCCTTAAAGTCCCTGTGGGCCTTTTAAACAAAAAGCTAAAATTTTCAGAAATGAAAGCTTATGACCCAAATATAATACATCTCACTTCGCCAAGCAATCGTCCTGTGCTAAAAAGAACTAATTAAAATTTTTGATTTTTTTGAATGAGGTAATAGGTCATTGCATCTGTGACCATTTAGCCAAACAAAGATAGACAATTGCGTGGGCAGTATAGTAGTAATGCGCATGCGCTTGCAGTTTAGAACGCCTTCGAAATGAATAAATAAATAATCAATATTTTTGTCTTTATATTTTTTCCTATAATCGCATATCCGCGATCGATAATTGAGCGTGACTGAGCGGAGACCATTTCTGACGCATGCGAATGCGTTAGAAATGTTCTATATATTCAAATGATCGAACCCACGTAAAACCCCCTCAAATTAGCGTTAACACACATAATTGAGAGAAAAAAAAACCAACTCGTTGACCCCAGCACTCTTGAGATGGAATCCTCCCATATTCTGTGGACTTCCGTGAACACGACATAAAGCATGTTGCAAGGCGGTCTAAAGGAATGTAGTTCAAACCAGACAGGGAAAAAAGGAGAAAACATTTTTCACCCCTAGGGGCCTGTCAAGGCGACTTGTGCAAAAGTTGGTCGGCCCAGGAAAAATTGGCTGGAAAAAAGGACTTAGTACAGAAGGTGGGAAGACAAAAATAAAGTTTTTATTCAAACAGAATAAATGCCCTGGTCTTCAATGCGCCGATTAGAAAATTAGTCAAAATCTTCAGATCCTCGTAGTTGTGGCTGTTGAGAGTTTCTAGAAGAGCTGAAAAATCTCTGAAGTAGTTCAAGTTAGAGTTGCAAAAACAGGCATAGACTGGACATTTCAAAAAAATATGCTGCAAGGTTTCAGGTACCCGAAGATTGCAAATAGTGCATATGTTACTGGTTGTAATAGAGTACATAGCTCCATTGTATGTGAAGCGAATTTGTTGGTTACCTGATAACCGTATCTGGGCAATTAGCTTGCTCATATAGATAGGTACATCTTTCAGTAAATACCACTGTGGAGTATCAGACAAAGTAAAGTTTTTATAAAATACGGAAAAGTTGGACAAGGACAGCTTGTGTCGATCACCTTCTTGTAGGCTGAGGTGAAATTTACTCAGTAAAGTAGCCTTATTCACATTGATATACTGTGAACTTAGAGTATCCCAGCTTAATTCTTTGTGAATGTGTTCAAAAAAACTCCTAACTTGCTTAGACCAATTATACTTAGCTGGACCTGGAAGCGATAGTAACCTTTTGAAGCATAAGTAGGGATATCGGTTATGAGGCATATTCAAAAGTTTTTGGACCCAAGACAGGGTGTTTTTGAAAATTAGATGGGATAAACAGACCGTTCCCGTTTCCAGTCTAACCATGTAGTTAGGAGTATTTTTGGGAAGAGATAGTAATTTCTTAAAGAAGTGAAGTTGGATTTTTTCAAGTAGCTCGGTGTAACGTAGAGACCAGACAACGCTGCAATGGCCAACTAACCCCAAAACCACAGACTTAAAAATGGAAATTCGAGAAGACCAGGTCTTAAGTTTGGAGTCAACAAACAATTTCATTGCTGCCCCAATAGCTTGCTTAGTCTTGGAAACAATAGAATTTGTCATTGCCAGAAAGCATGTGGATGACGAGAAAGTGACCCCAAGATAGCTAAATGTTTTCACTAGTTCAAGTTCTTGATTTTTATAAAAAACCTCTGATCTGGTGGCTCTAGTAGCGCCTCTTGAAAAACACATTACTTTAGATTTGGCCACGTTTACTGTAAGTTGATTAATAGTGGCATATTCAGCCAAAACAGATATTTTTCTTTGTAGATTAATTTTAGAATCTGCAAGTATTACCACGTCATCAGCATAAAGCAGTAGAGACAGTTCGTTTACCCCATCAATATTAAGACCTCGTATGTTTTTTAATTCAAAGAAAGCATCTAAATCGGAAATAAAAAGCGCAAATAACAATGGACTTAAGGGTTTTCCTTGCAGTATTCCTTGAGAAATGTCAAATTCCTTGGAAAGGCAATTGTCTACTTTGATTTGAAATTTAGCGTTATTGTAAAGTTGCATGATTATCCCAATGATTTTGCCACTTAGACCTATGGAGTAGAGTTTGTTCCACAATAGAGAGTGTGAGAGAGAATCAAAGGCTCTTTGGAAATCTATAAAAGCAGCATAAACTTTTCTGCCCGGAAGTCTTAGGTGGAGTTGTGTCATGGCATGTAAAACAAAAACATTATCGAGGCAACCTCTGCCCCTTCTGAAACCTGATTGGCTTTCAGAAAGTATGTTGTGTTCGTCACACCACGAGAATAAACGTTCCAATATAATTTGAGTAAAAATTTTGGTCGTGGTGTTGAGCAACGCTATACCTCTGTAATTGTGTGGATCAGAGGTTAATCCTTTTTTATGAAGCATTTGTAGCAGAGATCTTGACCATTGCGGTGGAAGGTTTCTATAATTGAAAACTTTGTTGAACAAAGCGCAGATATATAGTATCCAATTTTGTGGTAGATTCTTTAAGAATTCAAAAGATACTCCATCAATCCCCGGTGCTTTACTATTGGAACATTTATATAAAATTGCATAAATTTCACCAGTTGTGATGCTAGAATCCAGAAACGGGTCAAAAGGCCCCAGATGGTTGAAGCTGAAGCCAATTTTAGGAGTGGATAGGGTATCGTAGAATGCTTCCCAGTCAGACAACGAAATTGTGGCTGGAGCGGATCTAGAGCGGAATGTTTTTATATAGGACCAAAATTCAGACATGTTTTTGCAGTTACTTATTTTTTTGATTATTGAATGATGGTGCTTGCCTTTTTTCAACTTTAGAAGGGCTTTGTGTTTCTGCTTACAGGATAGATAGTTTTTCTTATAAATGTCCAAAAAATTGAAATCTTTGCATATCTTGAAAAACTCCGCTAAGCGTTTTTTGCTTTGTCTACAATCTGCATCAAACCATGGTTTGTCATAGCGTTTTACCCTGGGAACTGACTTAGTCCGAAAGAGACCTAGTTCTTGAGAAACATTTTTTATAGTTGAGACTATGTTCAGATACATGTCTTCGGTGGAGAAGTTGAGGAGTCCAACATTACTCGAGTAGTGCATTGCTTCTGTGAACGCCTCAGACAAATCCCATTTAAATACAGCTGACTGACTTTGGTTGGGCAAAAGAACGGGTTCTGAAGGAAAAGGAGTACAAGAGAATTGTAGCATTAGAGATACTGGAAAGTGATCAGAAGAGCTTTGGGAACTCAGTACTTTTAAGTCGTAAATATGCTCTAGAGCATCAACCGAACAACAAGCCAAGTCGACTACGCTTTCACCAATTTTGGATAAAAAAGTCTAGTGGCCTAATGGATCGCTTAGCGAATGGCCATTGATTAGAAATAATGAGTTTTCATCTAGGAAATTGATTAATTCGCGTCCTCTGCTGTTTAAGACCGGGTCCATAGATGATCTACCCGGAGACAAGCACGTATTGCCCAGTAGCTCTAAGGGAAGGTGATTTATATTGCCGATCCGCGCATTAAAGCCACCTACCAATACAAACGGAAGATTTTGATAAGCTGCTGTTACCTCTGAGAGACTGTTCTGGGGGCACTCCAAAGTATAGACTATATCATATGAAGGTCTAAAATAGACCAATACTAGAATAAATTGTATGTTATCTCTTTTGCAGTGAATTATCAACGAGGAAGGTGTGGTATTTAAGAGTTTAACATAGTACAACTTGTGATAGAAAATTACCAGACCGCCACTAGCTCTGCTTTTAGATTTTTCGCGGACAGCTCCCGAGGTAACATAGTTGAAAGTGGATAAGATATCGGGTACATTAATGAAGTTTTCCGTGAGCCATGTTTCACAGATACATAAAAAAGAAAAAGTAGGGGAGTAGTCGTTAAGGAATGTTTCTAAATTGGTTAGACCATGACGGTTCCAGAAGATGATTTCTAGCTGCTATAAATGAGTAGGATGAGTAGCAACAACTGATCTACCTCGTTTTGAATCAGATTGGGCAGAGGGAGATGTTTCTTCTTCTCTACGCCTTTTTGCGTCAGATTTAACAATAATGCATGGTACATGATTTTTATAAGTGATTACGAGATTTGGTTCGCCTTTTGACTTACGCAACTTCAGTTCATTAACGACACTTAGATGTTCTTGTCGTTGAAGTGGAGTACGATCCAAGCTTAATGGTAAAGAAGGAAATTGAGAAGACTTAAATTTGCTGCGATTCTTGAATAACTCCATTGCGCTTTTGGTGTCAGGTAACTGACATAATAAAGGGCGAGGTTTTTTGGCAGAGCTGTCACCCAGCCTTAAGAAACTTGAAATGGTGTGGTTAAAAAACGGTAGGCATTCTTTTATAAGATTAGATACCGTGTCATTGTCATCGG
This sequence comes from Cryptophagus acutangulus, assembly GCA_963556235.1. Taxonomy (NCBI): domain Eukaryota; kingdom Metazoa; phylum Arthropoda; class Insecta; order Coleoptera; family Cryptophagidae; genus Cryptophagus; species Cryptophagus acutangulus. The sequence goes on along the minus strand of OY744557.1, from coordinate 3,135,057 downwards.
TATCAGGGTTTTCTGAACCCTTCGGTTACGGCTTCGATCGATTCGAGATTGAGCCTCGGAAACCAAATTACTGAGAGAATTTGACTCAATTTGCTTTTCCAACACCTCTATCCTTGCTTTAAGTTCCGCATTTTCACTTTGCAGAGAATTAATACCTTCAATGCAAAAAACAATTTTTTCCGCCTGTGCGGTTGCTAATTCAGTAAGTTTTTCAACATTGATGTTGCAACCATCCATTTTATTGTTAAGACCCTCAAGCTGCTTCATAATTAGGTCCAAGTAATCCGTAGTTAGTTGGGTCATTGTGAAAACAATTTAAGCAGATATCTCGGTGTTTAATAAATATAAAATGCTGCTAAATACGATCAAAAAATTGAGAAAGAGTAAAAAAAAGAAGCAGGCGACACCGGACACTTATGCTAGCATAGAACGCTAGGTCATACGGCTATAAAAGGTCACACACCATCGAAGCTAGGAATTCCACAAACAAAAAATATGCGAATAAATTTACATCAGATAAATTAAGACAAAATTTACCAATAACATATAGTATAACGATATACCTATTAATCAGATCCTGAATAGAAGAAATATATAGTATATAGAAAATAAAAATAAAAATAACGAAGCTTACCAAATTTTTATAATGAAACAGACTATAGAAGGTTTCCCACTTAAGCAAAACTGGATATAGAATTTCTATTCTGAAGAAAATTGCACTATTGCACCAAGCTTAGATAAAATCTGCAAGATAGAAAATCTAAGAATTATGAGTAAAAGAGAACGAAAACTACACCGGAATATAATTGGAATGGTAAAATAGCAACGGGCTGTGAAAAACTCAGCACAAGCGATGTGAACTCGACGACGTCTCAATCTATTCTCAAATATAGGAGAGACGTACAGCGGGGACGGAGACGAGGATCGAAGCTCTGGCAGTCAAGCAGCGAGAGCTAGATTTTGGCATTTTTACACATTTTTATTTCTTGTTTATTAGGATTGACAAAAAAATAATAATGGTCACAAACCGGTATTCACGCGTCTCGCAGTGCTAACACTCACAAATGAGTCATCTAACCCAAAGTATCTATGGTTGCATCAAATACATTTGTTTTTGTTTTAGCCCTACCTATCAGTGACTGACCTTACTAGCGGACTAGCTAGTAAGGCTAGCTAGTAACTTAGGTTTTTACCGTATACCCAAAAATCGCAAGGACACATTCGTTTCCGCCAGTTTTTCCCTGTAGATTCGCTAGCTACCAGAGCGGCTATATATGTACCGGTTTCGCCACCTTAAAAAACCATGATACTAATCACTTGAGTACAGCAGTACAATTTCTTGGCGTGTATATTGACCCAAAACTCACCTGGCACACTCATGTAAATGAAGTCGCAAGCAACCTTTCAAAAAATATTTATGCTTTACGTAGACTTTCTGGCCTAGTCACGAGAAATGTTTTACTAACTGTGAATCCATCATCTCATATGCAATTTTAGTCTGGGGTAAAACTTCCATTGCAAAAGTAAAAATTTTTCGTAGAGGAAAGCTATTAAGATTGTGGGTGGCTTAGATTACAGAAAGGATTGTAGACATGTCTATCTGGAATTGAAAATTTTAATGTTACCGTGTTTATATATTTTAAATTGACTAGTTTATGCTCGTGCTAATTTTAATTCTGTAACCTTTCAGTGTGATGTTCATGCACACAATACCAGAAACAAAACTGATATTAGAAATTTTTTTCGGAGCGCTATCGCCTTTCCTGTCCGTTGACATGGGCAGAGTGTGGGACTGCTGTACCTGCACAACGTGAGAGGGCACCCACTAAAAACCTCTCAAATTTTCTACGCCTGCATCCGGAACTACTACAAGTATTACTTCAAATGCAGGCTAGCTACTGTCTGTCTGGTGTTTGGTGCTTCATTTTTCTTTTCTATCTCTCTCGTCTTCTTTTTTGCCTTTCATAATGTTTCTTATTTTAGTACTTATTTCTTTCCATTTTTCTACGCTTTCCAACATTTGGTGGATGGTATTTTCTGGTCTTGGTTTCTCTTTCATTATACTTTCTATATTACTTCTTTCATTTTTCCATCTTTCACGTTGATACACGGTGTGTTCAGCGGTATCTATTTCTTTGCAGTACCAGCACTTTCCACTCTTTATTATTTTAAAACGGTGCAAATAATTTGCAAAGCATCCATGGCCAGTTAGAAACTGGTTTAGGTAGTAGTCTACTTCGCCATGTCTTCGACTGAACCATTTCTCTATTTGTGGTATTAGACGTTTTGTCCATATTGCTTTTACTTTCATTTCTGCCCATCTTTTTTGCCATGTTTTAAAGGTCTGCTTTCTTATCTGCATTTGTATTATGTTTTTTTCTTCATACAATTTACAACTTTCCAAAGCCAATAGGTCTGTAGGTATTTCACTGGATATTACCTGTAGGGCTGCTGCTGACACAGTTTGGTAAGAGCTACAAATTTTAATCAGCATTTTTCTTTGTACTTGTTCCAACCGAATTTTATATTTTTTAAATTTTAGTAGCTTAGACCACACCGGAGCGCCATAAAGTAAACTGGAGTTAATTACTGACGCTAGAATTTTTCGTCTACTACTTCGAGTACCTCCGCCATTTGGCAAGAGCCTTCCTAATTTTGTTACCATCGCTTCAGCTTTTATTGCAGCCTGTTTAATGTGATGGATCATATTCATGTTACTTCCAAAAAGTACCCCTAGGTATCGAAGGCTTTGCGAGTTTTTTACTACGGCTTCTTCTACATTATTGTAATATTGCGAATTCTTAGGTTGCCAGCGAGAAAAACAATTTCTGTTTTACTGGGTTCCAGCTCCAGCGTTAAATGTTTTATCATTTCGTTTATAAACCCAATTGATTTGGTCATACAAACTTAAACTCTTTAAAGAAATTCGTGCGTCAATGGGCAATTTATGCTGGACTTTAGGTGGCAACATTTTTGTATAGCATGAGAATAAAAAACGGGTAATCCAAAATGTTGAGGATGTCAACCAATTATTACAACATTAATTTTGTCACTATTCAAGCTCTTGTGGCTTCGGGTGTAAATTAAACATTTATTTTCATTATTTATCGTGTTTATACAAAATTCTTTTTTTTTTCATTACTTTGGTGGAGGCGAACTATTGTCATTATTATTTAGTTTGATTGTTTCTTATCTTACTTTCTTACATTTTATCGTTTGAAATTTAAATCTACATATACTAGCATTTATTACTTAATTTTTGTACTGTTATATTTTTATCATTATCATTTAGATTCACCGTTTCTTATCTTACTTTTTTACATTATATCGTTTGGAAATTTAAATTTACTTGATCTTTATTGCATTTAACACTTGATTTTTTTTCTCAAACTTTTACATTATATAAATAATTTGATTTGTTCTTCATTATATTAAATTTTTATTTTATTTTTTAACTTTGCATACTGAGTACTATTTGCATTGTTATATTATATTGTAATATAAGTTTGTTTTGATTCTGTTTATTTCAAGTTTTTTACTATTATTTTTAAATCTTTTAAACTTATATTACATTTTATGTTTCACTCTTATTAAGTTTATTTTGTTGTTGGGTTATGTGACTGGATGGTTAATTTGAATTGAAATACTCTTGTAAGTGATGAAAATCGGACATTTCAATTGTAGGTCTATACTTTCGGGTTTTGATGACTTTGTTATCTTATTGCAGGTTAATGACTTTGATATTATGACGGTATCTGAGACATGGTTATCACCTAATATTGATTCAGATCTAATTTCAATTCCGAACTACTCATTATTGAGAAATGACAGGCCAACTAGAGGAGGTGGAGTTGCGGTTTATATTAGGTCAGACTATAGTTTTCGAATTCTAACTCTCGACATACAGTTTAATAGCCAGCTTGAACACATCAGCTTCGTAGTAGAGGTGAACAAAATTAAATTAGCTTTTTGCTAACATTAACAGTTGCATTAAAGATTTCGATAATATGCTGTCTTTTTTATTCCCACGGGTTGATGAAATTATCTGTTTGGGGGATATGAACGTAGATTTCTTTAATGTTGACAACCCTATCAGCACTTGCTTATCAGCTTATGGCTTATCTCAAATTTTAAGAGAATCTACGCGTGTTACGTGTAAGAGTCACAAACTTATTGATCCTATATTCGTTTCTAATACAGATCTTGTTCTATCATCGGGTACCGTTCCTGCAAACAGTATTTCAGATCATCATATGGTGTACTGCAATTTAAACCTTATAACTGCTAGCTGCAATCCAAAACTTATTACTTATCGCTCGTTCGACAACTTTGTTTTTGATAATTTTCTTCTGGAGCTAGAGGCTTTACCTTTTCATAGTATATATAGTGAATCCAATATTGATAGTAAAATTATTATTTTAAATGGATTGATTATCAAATTGTTCGATAAACATGCTCCTCTTAAATCAAGTAAGGTATCCAAGCCTAAAACACCTTGGATATCCAATGGTTTAAAACAATTAATCAAAACAAAAGATCAAGTTTTGAGGAAGTTCAAACATTCGCGTTTAGATAAGGATTGGGATATTTATAAACAGCTTCGCAATGAGACTGTCTATAGAACTCGTAGTGATAAAAAAATATTTTTAGAACATTTATGTAGACAAGATAACTCTCGCTGTACTTGGAAAGCTCTCAAGGATCTTAACATAAAAAATGCTTCTTGCAAAACGGAATTACCCACTAATTTATCTAACCCGGATCAAATATGTTCGTATTTCTCTACAACTATTCACTCAAATAATTCCTCTTGTGATGATAAAATTAAATTTTATAGTGGTAACAATTTTAGTAGTCAATCTGAATTCAACTTTATTCTAGCGGACGTAGTGGAAGTTAATAGCATAATTCATTCTCTCAAATCCAATGCTGTCGGATCCGATAATATTTCGTTATATATAATCAAATATTGTAGCCCTTTCATTGATACTTACGTATTACATATAATCAACTGTTGCATTGAGAAAAGTTATTTTCCAAGTGCTTGGAAAACTGCGATAGGTATTCCGTTACTCAAAAAATCTAAAGCTGAGTCGTTCTCCGATATCAGAATCATCAGTATTTTACCTACTCTTTCTAAGATTTTTGAAAAAATTCTTTTTAATCAAACTTACAATTATTTGAATGAGTGTAATATCATTCCTGACAATCAAAGTGGTTTCAGTACCCTCTCTGCGCTGGGCAATGTAATCGATGATACTATCTTGGCCTGTGACAACAAATTATTAACTGCTTTAATACTACTTGATTTTTCTAAAGCGTTTGATACCATCAACCATGATTTGATGTGTGCCCTTTTAGGATATTTTGGTTTCAATGAATCTTCTAAACTGTTGATCAAGTCGTATCTGACTGAAAGATATCAGCAAATTAAGGTAGATAACAAATTTTCTGAATCTATACTTATGTCTTCCGGGGTTCCGCAAGGCTCCATACTTGGTTCCTTACTATTTATAGTCTATACATCGGAATTACTTCGTTCTGTTAAACATTGCAAAGTTGAACTATTAGTAAATTTTATGCATCTCTTAAGCTTTTATATTCCAATAGACATTTCTTAAATTTTGAACTCAAAAAATTATTGTGTGACTCTCTTGTCCTTTCGCATCTGAACTATGGTGATGTGGTATATGGCAACTGCCTTGATATGGTTGATTCCAGAAAGATCCAAAATGTACAAAACTCTTGCGTTCGTCTTATTTTTGGCCTTAGAAAATATGACCACGTCTCTAGTAGAATTCGTGAGCTTGGTTGGCTTAATATGAAAGATAGAAGAACACTTCATTTTACGGGGTTTGTTCATAACATATTATCCTCAACAATTCCTTCTTCTCTATTTAACAAAATAATCTTTACCTCATCCGTACATTCTAGAAATACTAGAAATTCTGATTTGATAACCATACCTCGTCATCAAACTTCTCTCTTTAAGAGAGGTTTTTCCTATAATGCAGCCTTAGCCTACAATATTGTACCTCGTGAGTATAGACTCTTCAATAAACTTAAATTTAAATATAAATATAAATCATTTTTAATTAACCATCGGGTAACATAGGTAAACTATCTATACTAACTTTGTGAATGGAATCAGTAATGAAATGTATTAGTATTTGTTTGGTTTCATTTATTTGCAATATTTTTGGTCACAATGATCTTTTAATGTATATAATTTTTTCTTATTTGTAATTCTTGCCTAGAATTTTATTATGTGTATCTCCTATTTTTTCTTTTTTCTTGGTTAAGTTGATTAGCTTTATGCTAGACTTCGCCTGTTTATGGAAGTTTTTTTTTCTCTATCCTGCATTTTATATGTTAATTTTGTATTTGAACTTTTATAAATAAAGTCATTTATTATTATTATTATATTATTATTTATTAGCTTTCTGTTGCATCGTGGTTTCGTTCGGAGCGAGCACTATTATTGCCAGATCGTCGGCGTAACCCACAAGATGTACATCCTTGGCCATTTTTAGCCTTAACACTTGGTCGTAGTAGATGTTCCATAGCAATGGTCCTAATACTCATCCCTGCGGAACTCCTTTCATTCTGTTTATATAATTGTCTCCAAATTTTAATATCCTATGCTCAAAATAACTAGTCACCATTTTGATTAGATACTTTCCTATTTTTCTCCTACATAATTCCTTAACTATTCCTTTCCAAGATGCAGAGTTAAAGGCATTTTTAATATCTAATGTAATCATAGCACAGTACTTTCTGCCTTTTTCCCCATATATTTTGCACTTTTTTTTATCGCATCTATGGTAGACCTTCCTTTCCGGAAACCAAATTGATTTTCAGATAAGCGTGATTTAGAGTCAATTTCCCGTCTTAACCTTTCTGCTACTAGGTGTTCTAGAAGTTTTCCCATAGTATTTAGCATGCATAACGGTCTGTAAGCTGTTTCTGTCTGTTCTGGTTTCTTTGGTTTTTCTAGTAATACTAGTTTTGCAACCTTCCAGATTTTTGGAAATTTGCCGGTTTGCATTAATCCGTTAAATAACTCTATACAGCTAGCTGGTTGGAACTTTACTAGTAATTTAACAGCTTCGGCGGGTATACCCTCGGGACCAGGGGCTTTGCCTGGTTTCCTTTTGTATGCTGCGGCGTTTAACTCATCTTCTGTTATTAACGGGATGTCTATCTGTACTATTTTTCGGTATTCACTGTGTTCCAGTCATTTAGTGTATCTACTGGGAATAGTTTTTTTTACAATTTCGATTCTATTCCTTTCTGTTATTTCTAGCTTAGGTTTCAGATTTAATTTGTCCATAACTATTTTATAACCTTGACCCCAGATATCTTCGTCAACTTCATTGCACAACCGTTTCCAGCAGTTATTTTTAGCTAAGTTTATAGCTTCCCTTAGTCCTTCTCTGCTTTCCTTATACTGTTTCTTCATTTCTTCCCTTTCTTCTATTGTTTTATCCTTTTTTAGCATTTATTCTTATCAATTTTCGTTTATTTTTTAGGCAGTATTTTCTAGCTTCCGCAATTTCAGTCGTCCACCAGTATACTCCCGCAGCTTTGGGAGTTATATTTTTGTTCTTGCATGTTTCTTTATAGTTTTTTCTTAAAATATTCCGCTTTGTGCTGTTTATATTTCCATCCTAGCTCACTAGCGGTATTTTTGATTTTGTTTGTACAGGTGGTCCGTGGCGTCGTAATATCGTAGATAATATTTAGATGGTCGCTTAGATTTTCTTCCTCAACTACCTTCCCCATTCTTTTATGTGTGTTACTAGTTGATATGTGCAAAATGTGATGGCTATAAATGATGTGCTGCCATTTCTTTGGAAAGTTGATGTGTGACCGTGGCTTATGATTTGCAGGTCATTTTCTGCCAGCCACTCTGTTACGATATTTTCTCGCTTATCGCCATATGGAGAACCCTACATAGGCGATTTAGTATTGAAATCCCCACCTACGATTATTGATTTACTGTTGTGTGATTTCATACTTTGCTTTAGTTCGTATATTTTGCTATCAAACTGGTCAAGACTAATATTTGGGAAAAAATAACACCCTAATATCACAATGTTTCACTTGTAGATCCAGATATATCCATTTCCCTTACCCCATTTGTATGTTTTTATTTTATTTTCTATTGCCCTTATTGCTACATCACAGTCATCATTTATAAACCATGGACGCTTTTTTACAATTTTTATGTTTGGTTAAGATACTATTACAGCATCTACATTGTGTTCTAGCACCGTTTTATTTAATAGATTTTGCACAGCCACGCATCTGTTCATGTTGCATTGGAGTATTCTTAACATTTTTAGATTTATGGTTTCTGTCTTTCTTTACTACTAGTTTTTTCTGCTATCCTCTTTTTTTTCCAATAGCGTTTTTCTTATAATTTCTTGTACTAGTGTTCGGTAGGATTCACAAGCCATTGTTCCAGCTCTGCGTCTTTTGTGTCTGCATTCGTAGCAAGCTGCTTCATTTGCATTCTCTTGCAACGTGTCCTTTTTTATTACATTTTAGACATATTCCTGTCATGTCTACTTTTTCTTTCTCGCATTTTTTTGCATCATGACCATGTTCGTGACAGTTATAGCATCTAAGCGGACTAATTATTTCAAAAATTTGACACACCATCCATCCAATTTTGAATACTTCTATTTCCAGAACTTCGCTTGCTGCTTTGCTATGTACGCTTACTGTAGCTACCAGTGTATTGCTATTTGTAGCAGGTTTTTAGCGTCTGGACTTTGGCATTTCCATTTATGTTTCTGCTTTCCAACGTTTTGTTTATTGTTTCCGCAATCTCATCCATTTTTGTCATTTTTTCGATGTTTCTTGTTATAAGAGTTTTTCTTATTTCTATTTTCCTTATAGTTACTGCTTCTTTGAGACTGTTTTTTACATTTTTCTCAAATTTTTGGCATGCTCCTTCCTCCTTTTCCTTCATTACAATTCTTACGTTTCCTCGTTTTGTTTTTCCCATTGCTTCAATTTGTACACCTATACTTTCTATATCAAAGTCTTGTTTCATTCTGTTTACAATATCGGCATATGAGTTATTTTCTGTATCTTTTAGTTTAATTTAGACCGTTTTAGTTCGGGCTTTGCCTAGTTTTTGTAGTGTTTTTTTACTTATCTGTTTCTTAATTTCTATGTATTTTTGGCACTAATAGCACTACTTCAGTGTCACTGTTTCTGTATACTAGTTCTACACCTTTTCCAGTTGTATTTCAGAAAGTGTTAGATTGATTTAAGAAAGCGTCAATTGTAATTCAGATTAGTCAATTGTAATTCAGAAAGCGTCAATTGTAATTCAGATTAGTCAATTGTAATTCAGAAAGCGTCAATTGTAATTCAGATTGGTTACTTATAATTCAGAAAGTATCAATTGTAATTCAGAAAGCGTCAATTGTAATTCAGAATGCATTAGATGTAATTCAGAGAGGGTCATTCTGAATTACAATTGATCGATTCTGAAATACAATTGATGCTTTCTGAATTACAATTGACACTTTCTGAATTACAATTGACTGATCTGAAATACAATTGATGCTTTCTGAATTACAATTAACTAATCTGAATTACAGTTGATGCTTTCTGAATTACAATTGACTAATCTGAATTACAATTGACGCTTTCGGAATTACAGTTGGAAAAGGTGTAGTATTTTTCTGGTCAATATTGTGTCAAGGTTTAAGATCATGACAACTGCTATTTTTTTTCTTTGGTTTTCTTCTGTTTTCATTTTTAGACTTTCTACAGTTTTATAGATGTGCTCTATGTTTTCCTGTTATTTATAGTTGTTGATAAGATTTTTGCGTTTTTGGAATACATATATCACCATTTGAAGCGTTTACTGGGTTCAACTATGTGTCTACACCTTTTCTAATTGTAATTCAGAAAGCGTAAGTTGTATTTCAGAAACCATTAATTGTAATTCAGATTAGTAAAATGTAATTCAGAAAGCGTCAAATGTAATTCAGATTAGTAAAATGTAATTCAGAAAACGTAAATTGTAATTCAGATTAGTAAAATGTAATTCAGAAAGCATCAATTGTAATTCAGATTAGTAAAATGTAATTCAGAAAACATCAATTGTAATTCAGATTAGTAAAATGTAATTCAGAAAGTGTCAATTGTAATTCAGATTAGTAAAATGTAATTCAGAAAGCGTCAACTGTAATTCAGAAAGCGTTAATTGAAATTCAGATCATCAAAATGTAATTCAGAAAGCATCATTTGCAATTCAGAAAGCAATATTTTATTCATTATTATATAGAAGGCTAAGATTCGAACAAAGAATTTGCAACAAATTAGAGAAAAGACCCTAAAGAAGTAGCTAAAATTGCAGCTGAAAATAAAAAAGAAAGTTCTCGAAAATTGTTAATGCTGGGTATGAATTAGTTTCAATTCCATGGTCCATGGTGCAATAAAGCGGAAAATTTTATAAATTGTTCAGGGAAAAAATAATTAACATCACTGGAGAAATCCGTTCAAAAAGTTTTTTAAAACAAAGAATAAGTTTGGCATACAGCGCGGAAATGCAGCAATTGTACAGGAAATTAAGCATTTTGGCTCGCAATTTTTTAGTCGCACATTTCCACCATGGAAGTAGGTAATGCACCACCGCGGCAAACCCAATACAAAATGTTAACCGCCGCGGCAAACTCCTTGCAAAATGTTAAATGTCGGCCGTGACAAACCTTTTTAATAAGTGGAAGTTAAAGTTGTTAAATAAGAATTACCTAATATTATATTAAATAATATATGAAAGAAATAATATTTTCATTATTGCTGCATTTAAAAAATAAATAAATTTATAATTAAAAACTTTCTTCACTATAATAATCGTATTCACAACCTTTGCAAACGGAGGGAGAGATAAGTTGCAAATTCTTAACTCCTAGACTTCACTAATAATTAATAAAATATTGCTTTCCTAATTACAAATAATGCTTTCTGAAATACATTTTACTAATCTGAATTACAATTGACGCTTTCTGAAATACAATTGACGCTATCTGAATTACAATTGATGCTTTCTGAAATACATTTTACTAATCTGAATTACAATTGACGCTTTCTGAATTACATTTTACTAATCTAAATTACAATTTGCGTTTTCTGAATTACATTTTACTAATCTGAATTACAATTTACGCTTTCTGAATTACATTTTACTAATCTGAATTACAATTTACGTTTTCTGAATTCCATTTTACTAAACTGAATTACAATTTACACTTTCTGAATTACATTTTTTTAATCTGAATTACAATTTACGTTTTCTGGATTACAATTACACCTTTTCCAACTGTAATTCCGAAAGCGTCAATTGTAATTCAGATTAGTCAATTGTAATTCAGAAAGCATCAATTATAATTCAGATTACTCAATTGTAATTCAGAAAGCATCAACTGTAATTCAGATTAGTTAATTGTAATTCAGAAAGCATCAATTGTATTTCAGATCAGTCAGTTGTAATTCAGAAAGTGTCAATTGTAATTCAGAAAGCATCAATTGTATTTCAGAATACAATTGGTTCAGATTACAATTTATTTCGATCTGGTCGAACCCAGTGAAATGCGGTTTTATATTTAATATTGTAAGCTTTTGTTTTTGATTTGTAGTCAACATGAATATACATTTTTATAAATCAAAAATTGTAATCTGAATTACAATTGACCCTCTCTGAATTACATCTAATGCATTCTGAATTACAATTGACGCTTTCTAAATTACAATTGATACTTTCTGAATTATAAGTAACCAATCTGAATTACAATTAACGCTTTCTGAATTACAATTGACTGACTTGAAATACAATTGATGCTTTCTGAATTACAACTGACTAATCTGAATTACAATTGATGCTTTCTGAATTACAATTGACTAATCTGAATTACAATTGGCGCTTTCTGAAATGAATCTAACACTTTCTGAAATACAACTGGAAAAGGTACCTTTTTCAACTGTAATTCCGAAAGCGTCAATTGTAATTCAGATTAGTCAATTGTAATTCAGAAAGCATCAATTATAATTCAGATTAGTCAATTGTAATTCAGAAAGCATCAACTGTAATTCAGATTAGTTAATTGTAATTCAGAAAGCATCAATTGTATTTCAGATCAGTCAATTGTAATTCAGAAAGTGTCAATTGTAATTCAGAAATCATCAATTGTATTTCAGAATCGATCAATTGTAATTCAGAATCCATCAATTGTAATTCGGAAAGCATCAGATGTAATTCAGATTATAGTCAATTGTAATTCAGAACACATCACTTATAATTCAGAAGGCGTTTATTTAAGTTTAAAAATACGTAGTATTCCTTTGTTTTTCAAAGAGTGCATGGGATATTTATATATTTATATTTTTTTTTTATTTTTTTTTTTTATTTATATATTTTTCATATGAGTGCATGGGATTGGCCGCACCACTACATTTCTCGTCATTGGCACAAGGCAAACAACGCAATTCTCTTTAAATTGCATTTATGTAGATGATAGGTTCAGTTAATATATGAATTAAATGTTTGATATTAACATTAATTTACTATAGAAATGTAAGCTTTTGTTTTTGATTTGTAGTCAACATGAATATACATTTTTATAAATCAAAAATTGTAATCTGAATTACAATTGACCCTCTCTGAATTACATCTAATGCATTCTGAATTACAATTGACGCTTTCTGAATTACAATTGATACTTTCTGAATTATAAGTAACCAATCTGAATTACAATTGACGCTTTCTGAATTACAATTGACTGATCTAAAATACAATTGATGCTTTCTGAATTACAACTGACTAATCTGAATTACAATTGATGCTTTCTGAATTACAATTGACTAATCTGAATTACCATTGACGCTTTCTGAAATCAATCTAACACTTTCTGAAATACAACTGGAAAAGGTGTAGAGTTGGCTGTATCCTGACCCTTGCCGTGGTTTTGATCAGATTAGTCAATTGTAATTCAGAAAGCATCAATTGTAATTCAGATTAGTCAGTTGTAATTCAGAAAGCATCAATTGTATTTCAGATCAGTCAATTGTAATTCAGAAAGCGTCAATTGTAATTCAGATTGGTTACTTATAATTCAGAAAGTATCAATTGTAATTCAGAAAGCGTCAATTGTAATTCAGAATGCATTAGATGTAATTCAGAGAGGGTCAATTGTAATTCAGATTACAATTTTTGATTTATAAAAATGTATATTCATGTTGACTACAAATCAAAAACAAAAGCTTACATTTCTATAGTAAATTAATGTTAATGTCAAACATTATTTAACAAAATAAACAGAATTTATTTGATTGTATTTAATTCGTTTTTACTTTTTTTGTGAGATCTAATATAGCTTGTATTGATTTGTATTATATTGTATTGCTTGATACATATTGATTCAGGTTGATTTAATTTAATTTAATTTCATTCGATTTCATTGAATTTATTTGATTTATAGTTTGTTTTAATTGACTTGAAAATAATACTATAATAAAAAAAAAATTAACGTGGTTTTGATTTTTTTTTTCAATTATTTAAGCGAAAAACAAAGAAATACTACGTATTTTTAAACTTAAATAAACGCCTTCTGAATTATAAGTGATGTTTTCTGAATTACAATTGACTATAATCTGAATTTCATCTGATGCTTTCCGAATTACAATTGATGGATTCTGAATTACAATTGATCGATTCTGAAATACAATTGATGCTTTCTGAATTACAATTGACACTTTCTGAATTACAATTGACTGATCTGAAATACAATTGATGCTTTCTGAATTACAATTAACTAATCTGAATTACAGTTGATGCTTTCTGAATTACAATTGACTAATCTGAATTATAATTGATGCTTTCTGAATTACAATTGACTAATCTGAATTACAATTGACGCTTTCGGAATTACAGTTGGAAATGGTGTAGATCTCCCTTCCATGACACAAATTTCCTACACTTTGCGTTGTATTTTGTTGCAAAGAGATCAATATCTGGCTGGCCAAATTTGTCAATTATTCTCTGGAAAGCATTATCATTTAATTCCCACTCTGTTTCTTAGGTCAAGTTAACTCTAGATTCTGCATCCGCTATAAAGTTGTCTGCTGATCTAATGTAGCTAGCCATAATAAAAATATTTTTTGATTGGCAATATTGCCAAATAACACGCGCAAGCGTATTTAGAACAAAGTATTGAACACTACCCATCTTGTTAATGTAATCTAGCGCTGTTGTATTGTCAACTCTACACAAAATATTACAATCTGACAATTTTCCCGTAAAAGTTTTTAAGACCAACAAAGCCGCCTTTAGTTCCAAATAGTTTATATGATAGCCTTTTTCAGCTTCAGTCCAAAACCCATGCCATCTCTTACCATTTGCGCATGCTCCCCATCCAGTTCGTGAGGCATCAGAAAAAATTTCAAGCTTGTAAGAATCTGTTCTTATATTATTTTTTGGTTTCTTTATATTTTGCAACCACCAATTAAAATCCTCTTGAAGATCTGATGATAACTTCATTTTTGCCTTATAATCTCCTGTGACTCTTTTTAATGCCAAAAACTTTTGACGTTCAAACAATTTAGTGTATGTCCATCCATACTTAACAGCCGGACAAATGGTACAATTGGTACAATTGCCTAAGGCTGAAAAATTTTCCAGTAATTTTTTTACCCGTACTATTTTTTCATTAGGAAGAGATATTGTCATGTTCAAAGAATTATATATAAATCCTAAATAATGTACACTTTGGGAAGGCACTATTTTACTCTTAATGTAATTAACAATGAAACCTAACTTTTCTAAAATTCCCATTGTAGCTTTAACATTTTCCAAACAATTATTATACAAATTGCCTATTAACAAAAAATCGTTAAGATATAATGTAGAAATATATCCCTTACTTCTAAGATATGACAAAATTGGTTTCATTAGGTTTGTGAAAGTTAGTGGCGCACAGTTTAACTCAAATGGCAAACTATTATATTGATACACAGTTCTGTTAAAACTAAACCTTAGATACTTGTTATGACAACTGTGTACCGGTACCAAAACATAGGCATCTTTTAAATCCAATGTTGCCATACAACAACCCTCTTGTACTAATCTTGCAACAGTCCTATAGTCCTCAAGTTTAAAATGAGTGGTCCATATAAATTTGTTCAAGGATTTAAGATTTAAGATTAGTCTCTGGGAGCCATCTGGCTTTGATACCAAAAATATTTTCGAAATATACTGATTTTTACAAGGTTTGACAATGTTAATAGCGCCAATCTTTAATAATTCTTCAATAGAATGACTTATTTGTTTAACCTCAGATTTAGACCATCTGGGCTCATTAGGTATTAATCTCTGTATTGGTTTCTTAATAAAAGGCAATTTAAATCCAATGATATAAGATAAAATAACTTTGCTTGTGGTTAGCTTACTCCACTCGCTGCTAAACATTCTTAGTCTGCCAGCATGCGTACTCACCTCGTTGCTTAATAATAAAGGCGCCTCTGTTTGTTCACTTCTGACCTGGGTCCCTTCTGAATCGCCTCCTGCGGTCTCCTGGACGGATTCACCTGTTGTTCGCGACGTGAATAACGTTGATAACTCCCTGGACGTGCATACTGTTGATAGGGAGCCCTCTCGTACTGTTGTAACCCGAGCTACCTGCGACAATCGAGCTGGACTCTTGTAGTTTAAAGAACGCGGCTGTTTTTTAGTAATTTTTAGTTTTACAGGTTTGAGCTCCTGGCTTGATTTCTCCAAATCCTTTGCCATCTTCAAGCGTTTTTCCAAATTTTTGCCAAATAAAAATTGATCTATAGGAGCATCAGAGAGTGTGTCCTTAAGATCCTTGTTCAAATTTATAGCAATTAATTCTCTACGAATTGTAGACTCCTCGTTATGGTGGTCACAAATCATTCGCCCAGAGTCACTTAGTAACTCTATCTCATGGCGGTTTTGCTCGTCGCCCTTTGCTAATTTAATAGACATGAGCTCGCCTATTGCAGAAATTGCTACAACTAATTTTTCTTGCTTTTGTGCTAAGCGATCATCTCGTTTCGCCACTTGCGAGGAAACAGCTGCTTTGACTTCCGGATTCAAAATAGGAACCTTTAAAATCGTAAAGTTCTCAGGTATAAAATACTTCGTAAGAATTTCTAGCTTAGCATCCTCACTTAGGCCCTTCTTGATAATATCCGTCCAACGTTATGCAATTGCACCGTGAAGTGGCGGTCCCAAGGATGGGGTCTGTGTTTGCTCTGAGCCTAATATTTGCCATCTTCTGTAACTCCTGCGCATCTGGGTTATTGCCAATGTTATCTTTATTAACAACAGGGCCTGATTCAATATCAGGACTGCCTGAAGAAAAAGAAAGAAATTTGAAATATAAATTCTTCTACTAACATTAGTAGGAACAATGTGTCACCAAAAACACATAATGGGTGTTGCCAAAAACACCGAGTGGTTGTTGCCAAAAACAACCATGGGATTGCAGCAATGCTTGGGTAAATACTCCCAACAGTTGTTGCCAAAAACAACCATAAGCATCTGTACGCCAATGAACGAAATGCGTGCTTCCATAAAAAGAATAAACTTTCTCTTAATTTTATTTTTAACTTACTATTTTCAGTATCGTAAATACTACGCTCTTCATCACCCCGTATAGAGTGGCGAGTCGATGACTCATCATAACTGTCGTAATGGCGGCGTGTCTGATCCCGAGAATTGTTGAATGGCCCTGCAGATTGCATTTCTGCAATTTGCTTCTGCAGTTCATCTAAACGTCTTCTAATTCGTTTATCCTTTCGTGATCGGCTACGGTTCCTACTTCTACGACGTTTTCTGTGTTTTGGCATAATTTGTTAATGCAAAATTATTTATACGTTCCACTTGACACACAAACGAAGACTAAGCACGGGGTGACTGTGAGGTGAACAGCGGGAGTGGGGAGGGTCTTTCCTTTTCTTTAAACTTGTGTGAGACTAGGCGCTAAGTGAGGGTACTACACTATGTCTTATTTACGAGACGAGGCCCAATATAATTGTAATTTTTGCATAGATGTGATAATATTTGATTTAGCTAAGTCCAATTGTGCATTTAAATTTTGTAGAATATTAATTCCTATTAGCCCATCGTAGGCATCATGAAAGTAAAAGAGTTAAAATTTAACTTGCAATGAATAAGGAATCTTAAAAGCTGAAGTAGTTGATGTTATAACATATGTTCATGAGGGAATGTTTGGAATACTATGTGGACACTGAAAATGGTTCATAATTTCTGAAAAATATTTTCTTGCAATTTCTAGATTTAATGATTTGTAGAATTCCGTATCCATGAGAAGTTTTAGAGGGGGTTATCTAACATACTATAAAGCAATTGTTTGTGGTCTGTAGTATTGTATTCTATTTGGTTCGGAATTTTGGATTTGGGCCTACGTAAAAATTTGTATTATTTGGGATTTCTAGAAATTCTAGGATATCATTCAAATTTTCGTTTTTAATTATTTCTGCGGATACAAAATTTGGTAAATAATTTTTTTTTCTCTTTTTTAAGCGTTTTGATTATATAGTATAGCGTGTATGGAAACCAAGAAGTGTTTCGCGTATTGACACTCATTGGAGTTGGTTTGTTTTGTTGCGTAAAATTACGCGTATTTACACTTATTGGTGTTGGATTATCGTGTCCCCCAATTGCGTTTAGGTTGCCACAACATTTTGATTTTGTTGATTATTTCTACCAAAACCTTGCCGATTAGTAAAGAATTTTCGTTGCACCGGTATATTTTGTATATTGATCGGTTGGCTTGGGAATTACGATTTATATAAAGAATTAACAAAATTTGGTTGATAATTTGAACTTACATTTGGGTGCAAATAATGCGCAATTCGTTTCTCTGGTTGTGGTGAAGTTGTACTTTGTGTCCGATACACTGGGTAGCAAAAGGTTGTAGGTCCGTGATGTTGAGGAAAATCTATGTTTGTCACAACTTCCACAATCACGATTTATCCAAAATAGTTCGTTAATGGTTGAACCAACGTAAAAGTCCGTGAATGAATTCAGTTAGTTTTCTTGCTTGTTTACAGATATCTACCATTCTTTCCACCATCGTTGATATGCTTTTGAAGTCTTCATTCATTTTTCTTTGTTATACTTGATTTCCTCCTTAAATGTGCCTCGGTCAATCTTTTCCTGGTCGATGTGTTATACATATAGGTCTGGATTTTTATGCTGGAGTGTGTAGTTACCAGTTAATATTGTTTCAATTACCATTAGACTGAGTATTAGTAAACTGCCTGCAACGCCTTGGTTGGATGATGTCCGTTGTTTGTTGCTTCTGGAGTTGTCTTTTAGCTCAACCGGGTCCACTGCCTCAAATTCCATTTCTATTGGGCTAATGTTAAAAATTGCACGTTGTTTAGCTGCTGCGATCTGCCTTCTTCAGTGTTACTACCTCCTTCCCTGGATGTACTGCTGTTATTCACCACCAACTTGATGGCCACCTGCTTGAGTTTACGTTGTCTTTCTTAATTAGCATTAGGTTTCCAGTAATTACATTTTGTAGCTTACTCTTTCATTTGTATCTTTGCTGAATTGTATGTAAGTATTCTGGGGACCATGCGTTCTAAAAGTGTCTTTTTATTTTTTTAATCAACTTCCATCTGGCTGATGTTTGTTGTTGTATGATAATTGAGAATTCTGTAGTCTTCCTCCTACTCGTAGTATTCCAACTTTTTCCAGAAATGAACTTGCAATTTTCTTGTTCTTGTCCATCTGGTTTTTCTTCACAATTGTTTTTATTTTTTTCTTAGCGTTAGAGCTTTGCACATTTGAACTAGTTGATTTTGGATGTCGTCAACATAAAAGTCTCTCAGTGTCACTTTTGATGCTATTGGGTATTGTTGACTTTCATCACGAGCCAGTTGTTGCAGTGTTCTTTTCTTACTGCTAGATACGGTTCTGCTGCTGTCCCATACCACGGATATTTGATACACGGTCAGCGCGCTTTTATCCCCTCCACATTATTTCTGCTATGATGACGTACAATTAGGCAACAATATACAGTTTAAACATACAACTTAATACAACAACAATTTAATATGTTTCAATTATTACAATTGCCGAAAAATGGAAATAGTACGATTGGTAGGTGATAAATTAGAGTAAGTGGCTACAGAATTATTTGTTCAAAATAGCTTATGTTTTAATTTCAAAATTGTTATGGCAAGCTTTTCAAAATTCAAAAATTTATTAAAATTAAATTTTAATTAATTACATTTTTTTAATTAATCACACAATTATTATTTTTTTTTTGTTTTACTGCTAATAACATAAAATGCTAATAACTGCTAATTCAGTAGGTTCCTTTGTAATAGTGGGCAATGCTGTTAAAAAAAATTATTGATACTATAAAGGAAGAATTTTGTTTTGCTTACCTCCTTTAATGAGTTTGGTTTTGCTTTTTGTATTTAAAAGCTCTTCACGAAAGTTGAGTTCAAAATCTTTTTTCTGGAAATGTTTACTACAGATGAAACTGGTTAAACAGTTCCACTCATCTTCCCGTTTACAAAATTTAATCCAAATTTTCCTTAACTTTATATCTTTTGGAAAAGAGTGGAAAGATAAATTTTTATCTGTTTTACTGTTGCTTTTGCAGGTGGCAACAGCACAGTTTGTCACCTACACAAATAACAAAAGTTCGATTGTAATTAGCTTTATTTAAATTAACTTTCTTTAAATTAACTCTTACCTTTTTTATTAACTTCTCATTAACTCCTTTTTAAAAATTCTTCTCGTAAATCTTTAAAAAAATCGGCATACGCATAAGCGAGTGTTCAAGTCACAAATTTATTTATTTATTTAGTGTAAATACCTAACAAGAACATGTTCCCAATAACAGAGTATTGTAAAAAGAAAAATAACAAAAAAAAAAAAAAAATACTAAAAATAGCCTAAAAACTAAGAAAAAAAAAGGAATCATCACTGCATATGGAAAAACTATTATATTATAGAAATATACATTAAATGGTATCAAATTATTTGCTCAATATATTTTTTAAATGTATTATATGAGTAGTCGACCAGATCATTGTCCGTTATGTAAACGTTAAATATTCTTGACAAACTATAGCTTGTGCTTTTAGCAATATTATTTTTCGCTGTGTTCAAGTAAAATGTTGCGTTTGCCCGAGATCTAAATGTAGGTATTCTAATATTTAATCTCTCTAAGAAACAACTATTATCAACCAGATTATTTACTATCTTATAAGTATATAACAATAGTATTTCTTTCCGTCTCTTTTCTAGCGATTTAATTTTAAATATTTCAAGCAACTTGTCATATAAAAATCCAGTTTCAGGATAATAGCCAAATTTCTTGTAAAATACAAATTTTAAAAAATTTCTTTGCACTTTTTCGAGTAAATTCCTGTATTTGAGGTAGTTTGGAGACCATAATATACAGTTGTATTCAAGTTTTGGTAAAACAAATGTTTTAAATAATAAAATAATACTGTCAGTGCTCAGCCCATTTGAGTTTCTGATTATAAAGCCAGCAGTTCTATAACATTCCTTAGCTATGATATTAATGTGCAGCTGAAAATTCATATTATGCGAAAAAGTGACGCCTAAATCCTTTATTAGTTTGACTCTACTTAATTGTTTATTATTTAAATAATAATTATACATTACTATGATTTTTTTGTTTAAAAACGTGATCATTGCACATTTCTTTATGTTAAATTTTAATTCATACTTATTACTCCAATCGTAGATATTATTAAGGTCAGTTTGAATTTGATGGCAATCATTTATTGATTTAATTTTTGCAAAAATTTTAAAATCATCTGCAAATAGTAAACTTTCGCAATGTTGTAAAGTTTCCACTAAACTATTAATTATTATAAGAAATAACAACGGTCCTAGGTTTGTTCCTTGGGGAACACCGGATGTTGGAAAAAACTGTTTTGATTGGTAACCTTGAATATCAACAAATAAAATTTTGTTCTCTAAATAAGACGATAATAGGTTTATTAGTTTAGGGTTAACATCTAGAGATGCTAAGGATTGAATTAATTTGCTATGTAACACACGATCGAATACTTTTTCCATGTCGGTGTAAATTACATCGACTTGGTAACCATCATGAAACTATTGTGTACATATTCAGTACAATTAATTAAATTTGTAGTTGTAGGTTTTGCGGTAAAAATCCATGTTGTTTATCTGACATATGTGACTTAACTTGTGAAAATAGTCTACTGTGCAATATTATTTCAAAAAAATTTGAACAAAACACTTGAACAAATTGTTATTGGTCTATAGTTATTAATTTGATTTTTTTGACCTGCTTTAAAAATGGGTATTACTTTACCCAATTTCCATTTATTTGGAAAAATTTCTAAATTATATGATAGGTTAAATAAATATTCCAATGGATTTAATAAATTTCCAGAACAGCCTTTTAATATATACGATGGTACTTCATCTGGCCCAATTGATGAACTAGATTTAAATTTCTTCAAAGCAATACTGATTTCATCCTTTGTAATAGGTATTTGACAGAAGTAGTTTTTAAACTCCTGAGCATAATTTCCTTGAAAATTTAGATCAGGTATATATACTGAGTTAAAATACTTTGCAAATCCATCAACAATTTCGCGTGAGTCTTTATAATTTTTATTTTGAAACGTCATTTCTGAAGGAAAGCATTTCTCACTTCTAGTTGAATTGATGTAGTTCCAAAAGGCTTTTTGGGTCACTTTTTATATTAATATCTACGTTATATATAAATTGATTATATGCATCTTTAATTTGTTTTTTAGTTATAGCACGAATATTAACGTACTTGAGTTTCCAATTTTCCTGATTGTTGTGTTTAAATAGTTTTAGATATTTTTCTTTTTTTTTTAAATTGCTAATTATTGTTCTACTAACCATAATTTTGATTGTTACTTGATGACCTAGGAACATGTTTGTCAAAAATTGAGTAGATTTTCGAATAGAAGTAGCAAACAGCGGCATTAATTTCATTAATTGAATATAAATCTTTCCAGTTACAATCCTCAAATGCACGAACTAACTGATAAAAGTTAGCTTTTTTAAAATTATATTTAGATTGCTTATTAGCTTTACATTCTTTCCAATTTGTTATTTCATTTAATGCTATTCTGAGAGCTGGATGATATTTATCAAGTTTGGTCAAAACAAATGATTCGTCTTCAACAGTGATGTTAGTATTAGTTATCACCAAATCTAGTGTTTGCATATTTACGTTTACGATTTTAATGTATTGAAAAAGTTGGTTAAAACCCATAAAATTTATTAAATTTGAAAGCTTAATATCATTAAAACATTCATTTGATTCAATATATTGAGCATTTACAATATTGAAATCTCCCAACAAAATGATTTTTTCACCAAATAATTTATTTTCAATGATGTTATATAATGTTTCATATAATTCCACATGACTACTAGGTGGAATATAAACTAAGCAAATAAATATAATGTTTTATATTGATTTTTACACAAGTACCCTCAATTTGATCATCGAAAATGTCATAACTCACAGCATTTATACAATTCTTTATTGCCAGTAGAACTCCTCCTCCTTGTTTTTTTTTGGGTTGGATGATATAGTTGCTAGGGCTAAACTCAGAGTTTTTTACTGAATCATTTAACCATGTTTCAGTTAATGCAATAATGTCATATTCTTGTTCCATATTTAGGTATATGCTTTCCAGCTTCGTCTTCATTCCACGCACGTTTTGATAATACATATATGTAAACTTGTAGATTTTTTTAGGGGTACAAATGTTTATTCTAAGTATAAGTTTAAGTATAAGTAGTTTAACAAAACAATAAAGGTAGTTGTGATAAACTTAAATAATACACCCGATTGATTTGGATGCCAAAGAATAAGTGTCGCTATGAAGTATTCTTCCCAAAGTTCCCACCGGATCGTCGAAGCCTTCTTTCTTCTTATCTCTAGTTTTCCCTTATTTTAATGGTGTTAATGTAAACACCACTTATGACGGCGCCAGGACAGCGAGCAGGTCCTCAAAAGTATGCAGATGCTAACACGGCCTTTCCTGATAATCAGAAGCGTCCTCGCGTTTGCCTTTGGAATAAACTGGATAAAAAAAATCAAATAATGAGAAAGAGTTCAGCATAAATGTGTCTTCATCATTTATTGTCAAAAGCGTCCTCTTGGCACAAATGAATCAAACAAATGAAAAAAAAAAGTGTACGTAAAGAGAGAAAGGATTTTCTGGGCGTTGTTATTTGTCACAGACACAGTCCTCTCTAGGACACCGGTCACCGGACATAACACCCAAAAATAAGGTACAGGTTCCCTTGCTAGCCGGTCACCGTCAACAGACCCTAGGTCACATGAACAGACCGCGCCGCTGGGCTAGGCATTGTTTCTTAGTTGTCACAGACACAGTCCTCTTGGACACAGTCACAGACACAATACCCAGATTTGACACAGACCAACTAGGTCACCGGTGATAGGATCCAACTGGCACAGACCACACAGGTCACCGGCCAGTGGAAACTCACCACATTAACCCTTTTGAGCGGACCCCAAATGAATCCATGGCTTAATATTCTCAATACCAGCAACTCCCAGATATGGTTTTTGAGAACGTTTACACCCTTTTACTTCGGATACTTCGTAACGATCATTTTCGAATATTTTCGAAACTCGAAATGGTCCTCTCCATTTAGGTAGTAGCTTACGGCTGGTACCTGTAGCCGGTAAACTAGTAACACTTATTAGTAATAGATCGTCTACTTCCAGTGCTTTGGGTTGAATTCTTGTCTGGTCGAAGCGTTTTTTTTGTTGTTGTTGTTGTTCATCAATCCGTTTGACGATGTCCTGACGTAACTTAGTTACATCGATGAGTTCCTCAATGTTAGGTTCTCTGTTACTATGCAGAGACAATCGAAAACCCATTAACGCTTCACTCGGGGATACTCCCAGTGTTTTGTTCACGGTGCTATTGAGACCAATTTGAAGTTTTAACAATTCTTGATCCCATTTATTCTCTTTGGTTCCATTAACCATTGATGCTAATGATTCTAGTATGGTGCGATTATATCGTTCAACCTGTCCATTACCTCTAGGCAATGCTACAGCATTAAGGTGGTGAGTCATACCTAAATCGCTCGTAAAACTCTGAAATTTGTGAGAGGTAAAAGCCGTACCTGCATCAGTAATAACGCGTCGGGGAACTCCGAATACTTTGACGAGATCTTTAAAACATTTTAAAACGTATTCTGTTTTTGTGCCTTTTACTGCGCTAATTAGAATAAATTTGGTAAAAGCGTCAATAATTACTAGTAAATGTGTTTTGCCTGATTTTGTTTTAATAAATGGGCCTAAGTGATCCGCGTGAATGGTATGAAAGGGAACAGGAATTTTTGGAATAGGGTGCAAGAATCCAGGTTTCTTTCCACCAATTGTTTTAAAATATAAGCAGCTCAAACAGTTTCGGATATACTTTTGAATAAATCTTCGCATATGCGAAAACCAATATTTAGAAGAAATTATTTCTAATGTTTTGTCAAACGCGTAATGCCCTATTTCGTCATGATTCATACGACATACCTGAAATCGGGCTGATTTCGGTACTACCCAGCGTAGTCCACGCGATGTATTTCGATATACTATTCCGCCTTTTAGAGTAAATTCATTAAATGTAGATCTATGGTTATGAGATTCACCTGACTTTAAAATATTATATAATTCCTTAAGTTTAGTATCTTGTTGTTGAGTAATCAACATCCAGTCATCCTTTTTGATGATGGTAACTGACAAAGAATGAGGTTCAATTGGAGGATTGCGACTAAGAGCATCTACATGCTGCATTTGAGTTCCGGGCCTATGCCTAATCTCAAATGAGTATTCATTCAGACTCATTACCCAACGAGCTATGCGCATATTAATTTCATTTTTAGCAAGAGCGTGCTTTACCGCGGAACAATCGGTAACTAATATGAAATGATTTCCTAATAGATAATGCCTAAAATGCTGTATTGACTCAACAACCGCTAGTGCTTCTAGTTCAAAAGAATGATATTGCTGTTCAGTTTTTCGCGTTTGTCGACTGTAATAAGCAATGATCCATTCTTGGGGTTTATTATCAGAAGATTGTGTGAGAATACCACCTAAACCTAAACGACTGGCATCTGTATAAAGTATGCATTGAAGTTTCGCATTATAAATCCGTAAGATAGGCTGTGACGTTAAATAATTTTTAAGTGTAAGAAAAGAATTACTTTCTTCGTCACCCCAGTACCAACTTTTGTCTTTATTTAGTAATGTTGTCAGAGGTTTCGATTTCCGCGCGTAATCGTGAATAAATTTACGAAAGTAACCGGTGAGTCCTAAAAACTGTCGTACCTGATGAACATCTTGCGGAGCGGGAAATTTAGAAACAGCATCGGTTTTGATAGTCCCGGGTTTAATCTCTGATTCAGAAATAGTGTAACCTAAATATTCAATTTCAGTTTTAAAGAAGTAACATTTGGATAACTTTAACGTTAATCCGTTTTGTCTCATCAGTTGTAGTACCTCGCGTAATAATTCAAAGGCTTCATCAATGGTCTTTGCTGGAAGGAGAAGATCATCGATGTACACTAAAATTTTAGTAAATCTCAAATCTGCAAAGACCGTGTTGACCATTCGCTGAAATACTGAAGGGGCGTTTGTAAGGCCAAAGGGCATACGTAGAAACTCATACATCCCATCTGGCGTAACAAATGCGGTATATGGGATAGACTCAGCTGACATTGGAATTTGAAAGAAGCCCGAAAACAAATCTAAACTAATAAAATATTTATAACCATGCAAACAATTAATTTGATCTTCTATCAACGGTAATGGATATTTGTCTTTCACGGTTATTTTATTGAGGGCTCTATAATCGACACATAATCTTTTCTCGCCAGTTTTCTTTCCTACTAGAACAATTGGACTGGTATAGGGAGAGCGAGATGGTCGAATTATTTTATTATCAAGCATTTCTTGAATCATTTTCCGAACTAAAATTCTTTCATATTCAGGTAGACGCCGGGGGCGACTTTGAATGAATTCTTTCGACATTAATGTCATGCTCATACTAGTAACAGATGTTTTTCCTAACTCGGACATGTTAAGGGCGATGCAATCCCTAAATTCATTTAGTAACTTAGTTAAACGATTGATGACTTTTGGGTCTTCAATTCCAACATGTAACAAAGTTCTGCTAATTTTTGTGTTGGGAGTATTAGGTGGCATTTGTGGTCGTGAAGTATCAACACTTAAAGAAAATAATAATAAGTTATGTTTCTTAGTGTAGACAATATCTGGCAATTCGGTAAAATTTTGACCGATAAGTACATCAGTGTTCATAATTTTATTTAGTATTATATAGAATTCAATGTCTTTCGGTATTTCGTCTAGTATGCGTGTGGAATAACTAGGGCTGATGAATTTGTCTGGCAAAAACGGCATTAACTTGATAGGATTGTGCAAAGTTTCAATGGGCAAATTCAGTTTTCGTACTAGCTCCTCTGTAATTAATGAACACTCACTGCCTAGATCGACATATGCTAGTTGAGGTTTATTATTTAAAAATATATCTTTGAAAAATTTACGATTGGTATTGTTGCTGCTGTCAACGAGGTTGACGTTGTAATTTATTGCTCGCGGTGGATTTAATCTAGGGGAATGTTCTGGGGTGGTTTTATATTTTGGACAAGCATTCCGAACATGACCATGCTTATTACATAAAAAGCACCACCGTTTGTCGCTCCAATTATCGCGAGTCGGGTATTTATTTTCTAAAGATCTATTTTGAGTTTGTGGTTTGGTTGGAATTTTAAATGATGCTATTTCTGAAGAAATTGAAATTGAGTTTAAGTGATTAGCTAATAATGAGGGATTTTTAATTCCAGCGGTTTCAACGGAGAAGCGAACTGGTTGATTGGAAACGGTACCCATAATTAAATTAACTTTGTCTTCGTCTGATAAACCTAGACGAAGTTCATTAATGAGCGACAATTTCGAGAAACAATACGCGTATAAATCAGTAGCATCTTGAGGCTTGAAATTTAGCATTTTGGATAACATACCGTGTAAATCGCGTTTTGGTGGAAAGGTGAGTAACAGAAGTTGTTTCCATTCATCCCACGAACGAATATGAGTTTCTAAACTCTTATACCACGTCTCTGCTGGACCACGCAATTTTGACACGGCAAAATGAATTGTTGTAATCTCATTCCAATTATAAATAATAATATACTCGTCAACCGAATTTAACCACTTCTGAATATCATCAAATTGAGGATTATACTCAGAAATAATATTAGCAACCGAATTTAGTCTTAGGCCATCGCCAGCGTTTCGCGAGTTCCCACGATGCTTTACGATTTGATCGATTCCGTTCGAAAACAAAGTACTCAGATCTGCGACTGATAATGAATCTGCAGACTCACCCCTTTCTACTGATGGAGTAGCATTCCCAGATCCACTTGGAGTTTCTCGGGAAAGACTTGAACGGGATCGGTCTCGTTCCTCACGTTGATGTTCCTCGGGAATAACAAGCGCGCTGCTGCGGCTTCGGCGGCCTCGTCGAGTATGCATTTTCTTGGTGCGTTCACAAATTGACGGAACTGACACAATGGATTGTATCCCACTTCTGATGTAAACTTGTAGATTTTTTTAGGGGTACAAATGTTTATTCTAAGTATAAGTTTAAGTATAAGTAGTTTAACAAAACAATAAAGGTAGTTGTGATAAACTTAAATAATACACCCGATTGATTTGGATGCCAAAGAATAAGTGTCGCTATGAAGTATTCTTCCCAAAGTTCCCACCGGATCGTCGAAGCCTTCTTTCTTCTTATCTCTAGTTTTCCCTTATTTTAATGGTGTTAATGTAAACACCACTTATGACGGCGCCAGGGCAGCGAGCAGGTCCTCAAAAGTATGCAGATGCTAACATATAATAATTATTGCTTTTAGCTTCACTAAAAGGATTTAGTTTCTGGCTTGGTTCAGGATAGATTATTGGTGTGATACATCCTTTTTTTGCACTAAAAAATCACTGGTTTTATTTTCTTCAAAGTTAAATTTAAATCTACGATATCTAACATTCTTAGGCCAAAATTCTTTATCATAAAGATTATCTTTGAATTGAAATTTCATACCGACTTGGAAACAATTACTATCAATAACTTCATCGTCCTGACCTTCTATGATATTTAATTTATTTAGTATAAATTTGCTAATGGTTTTTCCGTTACTGTATCTCTTACTCTTGAGATGAAAAGCCATGCTTTTTTTGCATCATTTGATCTACCCATAAATGTATCATCCTCATCAGTTTCAACATTTGCGTTTCCAACATTGACAACTCTTCGTTTTTTAAAGTTGTTTTGCATTTGGTTGTTTGAATTTGTATTGTTCGCACGGTCACTGATATTATTTTTTAACACGTCTGAGTAAACTTTTTTGTTAAAATTATCGACACTTACAGCTGCTTGAAGAGTTTTCAATGACAAATGTTGTTGATTGGCTTCGGCAGTATCGCTGTTCGTTTGCGATACAAGTGAAATGGTTTGTAGCATTAATATTTTTTCACTTTGTAGTTTATTATTCTTCTCCAATTCAGTAATTAGTTTATTTGATAGCATTAATTCTCTTCTTAGGCACTCGATTTCCTTGTTTGCAATTTCTAATTGTAATGCACTTCTGACTGCATTAATATTTTTTGTTTCATTTTCGGATATACATGAATCACAGGACCACTTTATATTTGGAGAATCACTGATTGCTTTACGCATTTTTTTAGGCAATAATTGCAAATCACTAACTTATTGTTTACAATGAAACTATCTTCGCAGGAGAGGCATAAATTTACGTCCATCCCGACTGACGGTAAACACAATATATCAATGTAAACAAAGCAGCTAGGAATAATTGTGCGTCATAACATGGCGGCCAAAAAGTACTGGGATAAAAGCGCGCTGACCGTGTATCAAGTATCCGTGGTTCCATACGTTACTGTTTCTAAATTATTCGTTTTTATGGATTAATTTGGGCTGTCCCCCTATAGTAATTTTGGGAAATTCTGGTCATTTCGATTTATTTTAATTTGCCGATACATTTTCTCAATGTCTGTTCTCTATCGTAACAATATATCGGTAAGTTCTTGCTGCAGTCTAGGTCCAATATGCATCATGTCGTTAAGGCGGGTACCTTCGGACGTTTTGCAGGAAGCATCAAATACAACTCTTAGTTTTTTTAAGGATGTTGCCTCTTTGGTAGGCAAGGCGATTAACTTTTGCCTTTTCGCCCGTACATTACACACATTTAACTTCTCCCCCGTTGTGGGAAAATAACCCGGAACCAACAGATTGCGAGTCGGTATCTGCACCTCACTGTGGTCGTATTTGCCTCTTTGATAACTACTTGATGTGGTACTACATACCACATCAAGTAGTGATCGAAGAGTAAATACGACCATCACTAGTCATACGACCTATTG
>OY744557.1:3075046-3105287 GCA_963556235.1 Cryptophagus acutangulus | reverse complement strand
ACTAGAGTGGCCCAACCGAGTGCTTCTTCCCACTCCCGTTTCCTTGCCTAATATTTTGGTATGTTGAAGAA
Organism: Cryptophagus acutangulus; assembly: GCA_963556235.1. Taxonomy (NCBI): domain Eukaryota; kingdom Metazoa; phylum Arthropoda; class Insecta; order Coleoptera; family Cryptophagidae; genus Cryptophagus; species Cryptophagus acutangulus. The sequence goes on along the minus strand of OY744557.1, from coordinate 3,105,216 downwards.
ATAAAATCTTCAACATCCTGCCAAGCAACACGCCTCATCTAACTTTTCAACAACTATACTTATTTACTTTCACTTGTATGATTTTGTTCATTCGAGTAAAAACGTATTTTTTGCTTTTTTTGATATATACTATAGTATAATATATAAACTTATATATATTTGATAAAATTCATAAATTGTTTGAACGTATTGTTCTAAAATCGATAATGTTTTTTCATTATTTTATTATAAGATTATATAAAGAATCTCGAACCACTCTTCATGTATTTTTTTATTTTCTTTGTCTAGCCTAAAATCACTACTTCTAAAAATTTACAAGATTATATATATAGTTGGTACTTTGTAAATATTATGTTACTTAATTTGGTATAGAAATATTATACTATTTTCTCAAAATTTGTATATTAGGTTTATGTAATAATATATATACATATATATTAATGGCGCTCATATTTATTCTTCAACTAAAATAATATTGAAGCTTATTGGTTTGCAAATGCCAAACACCAGAAATGCACATCTGCTCCTTAAATTTAATAGACTGACCATGTTTTTCCTAAAAAATCATTACTAAAAGCCCTCTTCACCTTTACTTCAATAATTATAATAAATAGTAATTCATTTATTTTACTCCGAGCTTTGTGACTAGCGTAGAATCACAGTTAAATAAAAAAAAACCACACATCTGGAGCGCTAATTATTTGGCATCTGAACAAGCACGGTAGCACCGATACGCCCCTACATATTTATATATTTATTTATACTATATACTTTTTCAATTCATTTTAAAATACAATATTCACTTTGTTATTCAATTATACAGTTAACACGCACATAGACATAATTACAACAAATAATTTTTAGGGTAAGACGTCTCAAAATATATAATGTTTATTATTCATATTTTACGAAACGAGAATACAAAACGGCCTGTACAATCAAACACTGATTTGTTATTTAATCACAGCCCATTTGGAATTTCTCGAAAGAGTTGCCTACTTTTTTTTAAAAGTACCGGTGCTAGCGAATTTTATTTGCTCGGAGTTTGACCAGACATGTTACGGTTTTTTTCTTAAGTACAAATAAATAAAAATTTTATTTAGCAATCTACTGGCTAAAGAATGGACGTCGTTTAATGGCGACCATTCAGAGATCAAAGGGCCAAGGTTAGTATGGCCTGTTGGCATCCTTTGGCCTTTTTAGTTGCACCTTTAATCTTTTCATTCCAATTTGAAAGCCGTTCATTGCCTGAATTGCTGCCTGGGCGCTAGCCGGGTTGTCGAATGATACAAAACCTGCAAAACAACAATTTCATTAGATTTGCAACCAATCTTAATTATTTTTCAAAAAAATTTCTAAACGTCAAGACGTAAGATCATGATTAACCAATTTTAAAATATGTAACATTTCAATGGAAACACATACAAAATTACTAATTTCCTTTTGAATAAGCTTGTTTAAAATTTTCTTATTCAAAAGACCTACTTCTACTTTTCAAGATGTTAAACTAGTCATGTTTACATGGCTTGCGGAATAAAATTGCCAATTATATTAATGCATTGGTATATACTAATGCATTGGCCATTAGTAATTGTTTCTGTATTTATTCTTTGACTTTGGGCTGGCACGCAAAGATGATGCACCAGTGTTTCACAAAATGCTCTTGCTTTATTTTAACAGTATTTGCTTACTACTACAATGTACAAAGTGATTGAATTGTGTTGTAAAATACAAGTTTTTTACACAAAAGGAAAGGGGAATTTTGTTCGTCAGATTGTCTAAAGCGCAGGTGCCGGCCTCCTGCGCACTAGAACTTATACTCGGCTAGTCAAATTCAAGGCACTCGGTAATCAAATTATACACGGCAAATTTAAGATGCCTAATCGAATCATGATCATGCCGGCCACCTTGAAAGAATTAAATAAAAGAATTACAAACTATACATAAAATAGCAATGCAAATATCAACATGCCTTTTAAGTGAACACATAGAAAGTACAAGTGTCAGCCATTAATAAAATGCATAACAAAAATATTAGAATTTTAAATCTTAAATCTAAGGTTTGCGACAACAAACAAACTCAGTACAAAGTATGCTTTAAAAATGCGCAATTCACTCCATCCATCAGCATAGTCAGTTTTTAGCAATGGCACTAGTCGGGCCACAGGACGCTTGAAGGTGTCTGAGGCTGTATTGACAGTCACCACTCGTATGATGCCATCTGGTTCAGGATGAGCATCTTCCACTAGGCCCATCTGCCACAGTAGAGGACGAGAAGAATCCTTTAACAGAACTATTGTTCCGGGAAGAACTTGTTTCTTTGCAGGATGCTGCCACTCAGTTCGGGTTTGCAGCAAATTTAAATAATCCTGAGACCAAAATTTCCAAAATTTCCAAAATTGCTGGTACAGTTGTTGCACCAGTTCGAATCGTTTTAATCGATTCTGTTTGACATCCAGTAAGTCAGGTTCTGGTTTTGACATTAGTGAATCGCCTACTAGGAAATGCCCAGGAGTCAAAAAAGGTAAATCCTGAAGATAAGAGGATAAAGGAAGCAAAGGACGGGAGTTCAGAATGGCTTGAATTTGGCAGAACAGCGTAGCAAGTTCCTCGATGGTAAATGATACATTGTTAGTTGTACGATACAAACGGCGTTTGACTGATTTTACGGCAGATTCCCAAAGGCCCCTAAAATGTGGAGCCAGGGCAGGATTAAATTTCCATCTAATTGATTTCTGTGATAAAAAATTTGATATAACGTTATTTGAGGATGCCCTTGAGAACAGTTCGAACCAAGATTTTAATTGATTACATGCCCCAACGTAATTTGTACTATTATCTGAATGGATTTTGCTGCAGTAGCCTCCACGAGCAATGAAACGCCTCAAACGGGCAATAAAGGAGTCTGTAGGTGAACTTCCTACTATTTCTAGGTGCACAGCTTTCGTGCTGAAACACGCAAATAGGCAAAGATAAGCCATTGTAACTTTGGAACCGCGTCCCGCGAATGATTTTTTTGTATAAAATTGGTATATTGCTTTTTTAATTCAGAATTGACGGAAAGCCATTTTTTCAAGCCCCGCTTTTCTGCAATGCTATAAGATTCTCCTAACTCTTTTATATTAGTTTTAAAGGGTAGCCGAACTACAAATCTACCATCCTCATTGCAAAGGGTAGTTTCGTTGAATAAATTTTCGCATTCTATTTCCTCAACTGATTTAAGACACGCATTAGGCACCTCTTGTACTTGCCTAAATAAACCTAATTGCTTTTGGATTTCATCATTTGATTTGTCTATTACTAAAAAACACGAAAGCGAATTGTTTATTTCAGGATTGTTGATTGAACCTGATATGATCCAACCAAACCTTGTTTTTCGCATTATTGGTTGGAGATGACCTAATGAAATTTGTCCCTGAGAAAGTAATGTCCAAAAATGCTCTACGCCAAAAAGAATGCCAATCGCACTGCTGTGTGTAATTTTGAATCAGCTAATCGAACATTGTCGGGTAGCGATAATCTGGTAAGATCAATGGCAGTTGGTGGCACGTTACTAGTTAAATTTGGCAGAACGAAGCAGACCACCTTGCATTTATACGAGTTTACTTTAGAATTCAACGTTACTTCTACCGCGTCTAGAGATTGCGATGTGCAGTTGTTTATTCCTGAAATAGTCAGGTGACTCGAATTAACGGTAAGGCCTAATTTATCTGTCGAAATATAAGACGACGATTTGTATTTTTTAGAACTTGTTTGCCTTTTTGCATTGACATTAAGCGTTTCTAAATATTGGCATTTTTTACTTAAAAAATCAGTTAGTTCTTTCATGGTGGGAAGGTCTGTCATTTCCGCCTTGACCTTTTCCCAGTCCCGTTTTGTTGTTGAATCAAGTTTACTACCGACCAAATAGATTAGTATGGCATCCCAAGTTTCAGTTGATTGACCGAGTACTTTTAACGCCCTGATGTTTGATAGCGTATTGTTTAACAAGGTTTGCAACAAAACGTGAGATTCTTTAGCAATAACTTCCATTTCGAATAGTGATTTTAAATGATTGTGTATAATTCGCGACTTATTTTGGAAACGCTCTTTAAGCAAATTCCATCCGACTGGATAATTACTGAAAGTTAGATCTAACGATTGCAATAACGCACACGCTTCGCCTCTGAGTGAAGCTTTTAAATATTGAAATTTTTCAATGTTGGAAATGTCACTTCTATTGTCTACTAATGACGCAAATATATCGCGAAAATTTAACCATTGATCCGTTTTACCGGAGAATGTAGGCAAAGTTAGCATTGGGAGTTTTACTTGGTGACTTCTCGACCATGTTGAATCTACAGACTCAGTCTCCGATTGCTGAGAATTATTTTCCGGAGTGCCCCCGCCAGCGATATTTCCATCAGCTTCATTTGGTTGCAATTATTGTGTACTAATTCTAGGTTCATTAACACTCATTTCTGTTAACGCGGTTAATACTTGAAAATAACTGGTTTCGAAACTTTCCTCAACCGCGTTCAATGCTTCCTCATCAGCTGAAGGCTCTATTTCTTCGATTTGTAATTGAATAGATTGAAATTCATCGAGCCAAGGCTCCATCCTTGCTTTGCGCATTTGCGCCTCAATTTGCAATTGCGGGTTATTTGGTATCTACGATACACTTGCTACATAAGTCTTATACCGCGTCATATTACGTTTCAAATTCGCCCTTCTCGTTTTGAATGCGGTTAAATCGGCCATTTTTTATAGGACTAAGGTTAGGAATGAATAATGAGCGGTTACGACTTGCCTGAATGCCTGCTGGTGTTAATCCACCTAATTTTTTATTAAATTGTGGCCGAAATTGAATAAAAACAGTCGCTGCCTAAGAAACTCTCCTGGTCGATGTTTCTTGGTTTATTCTTTGTTTGCTGTCATGGAGGGCACGGCCGCTAGCTGAATCGGTTCGAAGGACTAAAATGTTTCTGTATTTATTCTTTGACTTTGGGCTGGCACGCAAAAATGATGCACCAGTGTTTCACAAAATGCTCTTGCTTTATTTTTACAGTATTCGCTTACTACTATAATGTACAAAGTGATTGAATCGTGTGTAAAATACAAGTTTTTTACACAAAACGAAAGCTGAATATTGTTCGTCAGATTATCTAAAGCGAAGTGTTGGTGCCGGCCTTCTGTGCACTAGAACTCACACTCGGCTAGTCAAATTCAAGGCACTCGGTAATCAAATTATACGCGGAAAATTCAAAATGCCTAATCGAATCATGTTCAGTAATTATACTACACCCATGTTTTTAATCAGTGGTGATATAAAACTAAAACGCGACAGCAAATTGGCAATAAAATGATATGCCAATGGAATTGGACATAAGATATAAAATTAAATAAATAAAATTAAACTATGAATTGAAAACCTTGCTTTTCAAGAATACAAGACTAATTAACAATTTACAGTTAACACTAATTTAGTTCAGTATCTATATAGAAAACATCTCTTCCATCTATTATGCGAGGTTCTTTATTCACTCACTGAAAGTTTTACAAATGCAGGATGATTGAGATTGAGATATATTTTAGTTGTAGACCAATCTTGGTTACACCAAAGCCTCGGTGTATTTATCTCGGCCCCTCTGGTGGGTGAGACAGACGGAGCCAGTCGTACTACCCAAAAACTAACTGACCAATTTCCAGTAGCGTGGTCGGTGTCGCCACATCACGCCCCTGCGGAGATTGATAGCCCGGTCATCAAATGTCGGTGAGGCGAACCGGAAATTTTACTCGCCTCCCGGATCTAGTTGTTTGGATTGGAGTGGGCGCAGGCGTCGATTTGGGTGTCGGTTGGCAGATTTCCTGCGGTGTGGGAATCGGCAATGAAACATGTTGCCGGTTCCTTACGGCCGATTCTGTGTGTTTCTCGGTTAACACGTACGCCGGTTTGGTCCGATGGATGCTGACGGTCCCGGCCTCTGCGTCGTATGGTGATGGTTTTGTCGTTTCGTCAAATGACGGGAAAGGGGCCGTTATAAAGTTGAACGAGGGAACCGCGGACCCTGTCGTGCCGAACCATAACCTGTGGGGTTGTCGCCAGTTTCTTGAAAACAAACGAGTTTGGATTACTATGGCGAGAAGCAGGCTGGGGTCGAATGGTGTTCATGATTTGGCGCAGTCCAGCTATGAACTTGGAAGTAACGATTGTTGTGTTGGGTGTAGCTGCTATCATTTCCCCGGGCAAACGAAGAGGTTCGCCATACACTAGTTCGGCGGATGTTACCTGCAAGTCGTCTTTCCAAGCCCAGCGTACTCCGAGCAAAACGAATGGAAAAGATTCCGTCCATGTTGAATTTTCGTGGCACATCAGTGATGCTTCACTTGCCTGTGGAGTCGTTCTATCATTCCGTTGGCGCATGGATGGTGCGCTGTTGTTTGGTGTTGTTTAAAACCGATGAGTTGTCCCAGTTCGCAGAATAATAAGCTAATGAATAGTGCTTTTCATAATTCATTTGCCTCTGATACGCATGCGCCAGTTATTTTAGAAATCTGACGTAAATGTGAAACAAACAAACGCTTGTCAGATTTCACAGGTTATGTTTCGGTCGAGTTTTAAAATTTTGTTTATGTGAGTTGAGTTTAGTGTTTTTCGGTAATTTTACAATTGAACAATATGGAAGAAATAGATTTATTTAAAGTTGGTGCAACCAAGTGCTGCGTATTCGATTCCTGTAATACGGACAGTAGACGTTCGTCAATTCCATTTGTAAAATTTCCTCAACCATGTTTACCCATAAGGAAAAAAGCAGTGGATGGTGACGATAAACATTTGGCACAATGCAGCAATTGTCACAAGTGCAACAATTGGATCACAAAGTGCAATAGGGTGGACGGCAAGTTTAATAATCTTAACCACGTTAAAAGATGGCATCATTTGTGTAGTCTACATTTTGTGGAAGAAAGACCAACCAAAAACTATCCATATCCTATGTCTGTTTCAGATGTCGAAAATGCAAGGGTAAGTAACTATAAAAAAATCATAACTTTCATAACGTTCATCATAACGTTCTACTTTTAGAAACTAAAAAACGAACGAAACGAACGAAAACGAGATGCATCTAACAGCCTAGAAGACGAAGTGGATTCAAAAAGACGAAAACAAAGCATAGAAGCTAGCGATACGATTAATCAAGTACGTTAAATATAAAAATGAAGAGAATACTAATTATTGCGAATATTTTCCTAGCGTATGTAATATGCTATTTGGGCAGTGCTCATTTGCTTTCTGTCAGCGATTTTATATGTAATTCTATTTTGTCGTGTTTTTATTTTCAATACTATCCGAATCCAACGTAGACGTCATATTCAAATCAAAGTGAACCAAAACACAACCGGGTTCGTCACCTGAAACCTCCTATTGTTTGTCGCAGTTTTTGAAGGTTGAGCAAACAGAGCATGCGCATTACCCATCAATTGGAAATATGAAAAGCACTATTGCCTGCCTCTGTCAGTTGTTATATGCTGTGGTGTACCAAATCGCGAAATCCAACCGAAATTGAGTGCTCTAGCGACTATTTCAGCATTGATGTCAACAATAGGAATGACCTCTATCCAACATGTGTAGCGGTCAATTGCTGTTAGACAGTATCTGAAACCAGACGAAATTGGCATAGGTCCGATGAGGTCAATGTGGACATGGGTGAACGGAGTCGGTGGCAGTGCGATGTTACCGATTGGAGCTTGAACGTGCCTCGTGACTTATTATCGTTGGCACTACAAGCAAATGCGTGCCCATTTGCAGCAGTTATGCTGAATATCCGGCCAAAAAAATCGTTGTGAAACGAGCTTAGCGGAAGCGCGGATTCCTGGATGACTCAAGTGCAACGAGTTGAATATTTGCTGGCAGAGTTGAATGGGTGTGAACGGTCTTGGTGGGCTTGCGTGCGAATCAGAAAAGAGTGCGCAGTCGGAACCTAGCACGAATACGGTAGTCTATAGGAGCGGCGGTCACTGCGGCGTTTCTAAATAGCGCATCAGCGGCCACGTTTCACTGGTGCTTGATATCAGTTTGGTGCTTGACATCATTCACTGACGTGCTTGATATCAGTTGTAAACTGAGCGATAAATGACAGTTGATTGAGTTGAATAGGTGGCAATTTCTCACGACGTTGCTTGAACGCGAAAATCAGAGGTTTGTGGTCGGTGAAGATAGTGCAGTGTTGTGCATCGAGAATGTGGCGGATTCTGATTAGTTTTCTACGGTTTTCTTGGTGCGTTTGTTAGCCGTTTCTCATGTTATTTTGAAAACTTCTTCAAAAAGAAAGCTAGGGGCTGCCAAACTTTGCTGACGAATTATTGTAGGCAGGCGTCTACGGAATGACTAGACGCGTCGGTTAAAAAGCCGAGTGGTGCGCCAGCTGCGGGGTGATGCAATAGAGTAGCTTTTGACAGCGCCTCCTTGCAAGTATTGAAAGTTTGCTCTAGATCAGATGACCAGGCGATCGATTGGTTTCCACAAAGGTTGGCGACAGCGTCATGCAAAGGGGCCTAATGTTCGGCTATGTACGGCAGAAAACGTCGGTAGAAGTTGATCATCCCAAGAAACCTTTGAAGCTCCTTTGCGGTATTTGGAAGCGGGTACGCTTGAAGGCTAGCAATGCGGTCTACAAGTAAACGAATACCTTCGGCGGAGACTTCGTGACCCAAGAAAGTAACTGTGGGTTTGCTAAGTGTTGTCTTCGAAACGTTAGCGAGTTGTCCGTAATCGGTGAGGCGTTGAAACAGTTTTCGTAGGTGCGACTGGTGTTCGGTATTGTTTGCTGAGAAAACCAAGATATCATCCACGTAAGCAAAACAGAAATTAAAGTCGTTCAAGATTTCTTCGATAAGTCGCTGAAATATTTGACCATCATTTCGTAGGCCAAAACTCATAAATGGAAATTCGACGAACGGCGTTAGTATGGCGGTCTTTTGAACGTCGTCCGGATTGACGGGGACTTGCGTGTAGGCCTTAACCAAGTCGATTGTTGAGAATACTTTACATCCCCGGATATGGAGCGTAAAGTCGTGAATGTGATGCACTGGATACCTGTCTGGGATGGTGCGACAGTTCAACGCGTGATAGTTGCCACAGAGGCGCCACCAATCGGATTTCTTCGGGACCAAGCGCTTTTGGTGCGACGAGCTGTGCCCTCATAGAGTATGGTGTCAAATTCGGATTTTGCGATACTTATACGAATAGGTGCAAAATGACGCGCAATACAGAATACTGGCGGTCCAGGTGTGGTAGTGATGCAGTGTTGTGTTGAATGACGTATGACGTATATCGCGAACTCTGCCAGCCGGAAGGGTTTGTTCCGGAAACTCGGCGAGGATGTCGTCGAAGGATGAACTTTTGATATTGAGCGTCGAACTAGGTCTGCTGTGTCTGGTGCTGGGGGTGCGTGTGCGACGTTGACATTGAACGGCACTGTAGCTGGGGACACTTCCATGATGCGGTCGGCGATGTCTGCTGCGCTATCGAGTGCTAGAGTGGATTGCACTTGGAGTATTGCTTCAACGCTTGCCGGCAATCGCTGTAGCCAAAGCGTACGTAGCAAAGCCTCCGTTTGCGTTGTTCCCACTAGCAATCAGAGGCGGCGTAGTAATTCCGAAGGTTTGCGGTCGCGTATTTCTTCCGACGTTAGCAGTTGTCGTATTCGTTGTTTTTCGGTGAGCGAAAGCGTCGGATGAGTTCGGTTTTTAACTTGGTGTAACACCCTGCTGAGAGCGGTTGGGTGGTGGTGATGTCTTGCACTTCAGCCGCCCATCAAGTTTCGAGTTGGGCCACAACATAGTTGCATTTTGTGGTTTCTTGGGTGATGTTTGCGATAATGAATTGGGCTTCAGCTTGCGCGAACCAAACTTCTGGTTTATCAAGCTAGAAGGGCGGTAATCGAACCGCGACGCGGTGCACAATAGGGTTTTGCGCTTATTGTTGATCCAGCTGTACTTGTACGCGATTATTTTCGGCCACGAGACAGTCGAGACGAGCTCGCAAAGCGTCTCTATCTGCTCGGGTGGCTGCAAGTTCTTCTGCCATTTCGCGTGGTTTAATAATGAGAAATTTACTTACAGTTCTGTCACTGAGTCAAAGTGTTGCACTGATATTCTGAACAACACAGTAGAGAGCAAGAGTTAAAAGCACTGCCGGAATCGTAGCGAAGTCGGTAGTTTTGGAACAAAGAACCACACATGTTGCACGAAATCGCGTCGATCGAGTGATGAATCACGTCGGGGTCACTAATATAGAAAAAGTCTGTTCTATCTATTATGCGAGGTTTTTTATTCACTCACTGAAAGTCTTACAAATGCAGGATGATTGAGATAATTATTATATTTTAGTTGTAGACCAATCTTAGTTGCACCATAGCCTCAATGTATTGATCTCGGTCCCTCTGGTGGGTGAGAGAGAGGGAGCCAGTCGTACCACCCAAAAACTAACTGACCAATTTCCAGTGCCGTGGGAATTAGGGCAACTTGCCAGTGTCGTGGTCGGTGTCGCCACATCTAATATTAAACTGTCTTCACTAACACGATCATTATTTACATTTATTGTTTTCCGTTCATTTTATCATATCACTCACTGCAATTAACTAACCGACTCACTTATTGCGTGGCTATTGGTGCTTATGTAGAATCTACAGAACATCATTTGTGCTCTTCAGAAACTTCTCGAAGCGTTATTTGTTTACTTATGCCATTGTTTATCTGGAACATTCTACAAAGGCACACATGCGTACCATATAGGAAATAATTCGTTACACTGTCCCCCTTCTAATTCTGATCGTTACAATCAGATTCTACTGTTGGTCTTCCATGAAACTTTACATGTCGGTCCAAACTAAACAACCCCAATGTAGATTGCTGCTGATCTCGTAGTAAATACTATATACTATGTAATACTATAGTTATAGTAAATACTATATAATATATAATACTATAGCTGAACAGCTCATTACATTACCAATTTGTTTCATCAGTCTGCAAATACCCTTCCATGATAAAAACAACCTCGGAAAATTTCTACCCCCGGCCCGGAGACCGCACAACCGTGCCAGGTCACCCGTTTTAAACTCCCCAAATTTATTTTTTAGTCGTGATTAACTTTCCATTAATTACTAAGCAGTTAAATGCACATTCCAACAAGTCCACGGGTGTAACATAAATGTCTTTTCAAATTATCACATGTAATATCATAAGTGCAGAAATTACTTGAAATTTTTTTCGAGCAACCGCGCCAACTAAAGCAGTTTTTTTTTGATTTAGTTGGCGCGGAAATCGCCCTGAGTCGCACACGAGACAAATTTACAAACGCAAACAAATACATCGGTGTAAAGCAAGAAAAAAACAATTTGTGCAAGAATGGTATTTGCTAAGAATATCGCACATTATGGGCGTTATACTGTTAGAACATATGCAGTGGAAATATACACTCTCCGAGAAGAAGAAAGAATTTCTTTCAATAAAGATAAAAGGGTACGCATAAATGATGTTCTTACCAAAGAATGAACATGTGTTTGGAAAAAGTGTGGAGCCTACCGTTTATGCTGAATATGCTATTAAGCTTTCTGACAACGATCCTGTCGCAGTTTCACCCCATAAGTTATCGGTTGCTCTTAAAGCTGCATTAAAAGATGAATTAGGAAACATGCTGATAGATAATATAATCGAGGAATATGAGTTTCCATATGCCTTACCCATTGTTCTGGTGCTAAAAAAGACTCGGGTATGTATCGATTACCGAAACCTTAATAAGATTACTGTTCCAGTAATTGTTGAACATGAGAGATTCTGCTGTATGTATGTTAAGTTTGGACTTAAAAAGCGGGCCGCATTTATAACTCGGTTCAGATCATATCGCTTTATTCGAATGTTTTTCGGATTGCGAAACGCGCCATCCGCTTTTCAACGGTGGATCATGTGGATGGCCTGTCTGCCTATTTTAACAATATTAACTTAGTTGGATGTTATGTTTGTTATTTCACCAACGTTTGGCCAACATATGGTGGACCTTGCATCTATGTTTGAACGCTTGACTAAATTTATTTTATATGCTAATCGCGCCAAGTTCAGTTTCCTCCGAAGTGAATTTAAATGCCTAAATGCCTTAGTCATCTTACCCAGCAGTCATACACGAGATCCCGAGAACATTTTTCGCAATTTGTAATCGCAGTGCTGCAATGAATATAAAAGGTTTGATTAGTTTTTTGCAGACCTGCCTCAGTCTTTAAGTTTTCTTACACGGAAAAACATTACTTGCACTTAGTGATGTATTGTGAATGTGTTCCGACTATCAATCATTAAAATGGTTATTAACATTAAAGTCTCCCAATGGTAGATAATAATAAAGGAATCTCATCAAAAATTCCATACATCACGAAATAATACGAGACCATAGCCATATTCAACAAGCAATCCTCCCAAAATTGATGAAAAAAAAGAAAAAGAAAAAGTGTTTTAATTATTTAGAGTCGGACATCTTTCAAACTAATATCCTAAGCCGAGGATCGAATGTAACAAGAGTAAGTAAGCTTTTAGAGCATACATCAGCCAATTGTTGTAAATCAGTGACATCCTTGAATGCTACGTGTTCTAAGAAAAACCAGGATGGCCAGAGTAATCAGTGGTATTTCATTGACTGCAAAATAAATAGGAAAATGCTATGGGCATACGGGATGCTGCTATGGGAACAGCCCGTTGATACGGGCTGTTCAGTGATATTGATCCGGCCCAGTACTGCTCGTGAACTTGGGTTGACACCAGAACCTTGTTCAGTTGTAATAAACAGTTACAGAACTGACCATACGTTGCCTATAGAAAAGGTTAATGTTCCCATTAAAGTCGATTTAGCCGAAGACAATGTAGAAGCTTACGTGGTTCAAGATAATGTACAAACGGTACCTATCTTAATCGGACAAACTTTCATACATAAAAACAAGACGCCCGTAATCAAACAAAACGAAATGAGAATTTTGGATGACGCAATGAGATTTTCAATTTTCCACCCAAAAAATTACTTTTTATTTGAAGAACTAGTCAGTCATACCTCCTAATTCTGTCGCATGATTAAAAAAATTAAAGATGAATCTAAAGATGATTACATTTGTGATGTTTTCACCAAGAGTCAGGTAAGACCAGAACCACGTAAAAAACATTTTATCGCTCAATGTATTACTTCGTCTCCTAACGGTATAATATCAATTTTAAATACGTCAAATAATCTTATAAATCATCTAAAGTAATTGCTCGAGGAAGTGTGTAAGAAAAACGGACAAGGGTGCACAAACAATTATCGGTATTAAAGACATCTACGATAAGTGTATTCAGCATGGCAGATGTTGAAGCACAAGCAAACGAAATAACTCATAAACAGAAGAAATGGCATTTATCATTGTTAAATGAATATTGAGACTGTTTTGCGACACAGGCGAGTGAATTAGAGAAATGTTTCCATGACCAAATGGAAATTAAATTAACAAATGACAAGCTAATTACATACCGACCTTATTGGCTCTCTTATGATGAACGTAGATAAGTACGAGACATAGTAGATGTTTTGCTTCAAAACGGAATAATCAAGGGAAGTGAATCACCTTGTTCCAGTCCCATATTATTAGTAAAATAGAAAACTGGGGAAACTCGGATGTGCGTAGGTTATAGAGCTTTTAATAGCAAAACCATCATGAACCGTTATCCTCTGCCACGGATAGACACATTGATCAACTCACAAATTGCCTATACTTACTAGTTTGAACTTAGCTTCAGGATAGCATCAAATAGCAGTTGATAAAAACTCGATTCCAAAAACAGCATTTATAACGCCTGACGGGTATTATGAGTACTTACGAATGCTGTTTGGTTTAGCCAATGCTTATGCCAAGAACCGTTCCAAAGGACCGTTAATAAAGTTTTACGATCATACGATATTTCCAAGCTCTAGTATATATGGACGATGTCCTGCTACCATCCCAAAATTTTGAATCAGACATGAACACTTTGAAAAACGTTTTGAATGTGTTTAGAAAAGCTAATTTGACGTTACAAATGTCTAAATGCTTCTTCTTTCAAACCAAAATAGAAATTTCTTTCAAACCAAACGCTTGCGCAACAGTCCAGCGTCAGTTAATTTGTGGTTGATTGGTAATGAGGAGTTGCGTCTTGTTGAGATTGGGAGTTAGTCTCCATTTACTGAACCATGTCACTTTTATGCCTGTCAGTTCTTTTGTTATTGTCGAAGCTACTTTTTTATTACGTTAAATAAGTGCATGTATCTTTGTGTCTTAAATTAAAATTAGAAATGTCGTAGCAGTATATGTTGTATAGTAATGGTGATAGAGAAAAGTCTTGCGCAATGTCCTGTAGTGGTTTAAATTGTTGAGAATAGATTTCGCTTATTTTGACTTAAAGAATTTTGGTAGATAGGATTTATTGCGTTATGTGCAGTAGGTTTTGAGTCAATCTATGTTGGTGCATTTAAACAAATAGTCCGATATGTCAAGCAGTGTAAAATCCTCTGTCAATATCTAAGAATATTTTTGCTGTTTTCTTGTCTTGTAAGTACGTCGCTTGAATGTTGTTCGTCAGAATGAATACAGGGTGTGTCGTCGAACGAAAAGTTATAAATCCAAATTGGTATGTCGATATGTGATCTTTTACCAAGCTCCAGATTCTTTTTTGAAGAATCCTTTCTAAGGTTTTACCTAGAACTAGAGTTATAATCGGACTTATTATTATAATCTAACTGGAGTTATTCGTCTATAATTTCTTTGCATTCGTTCCGTCAAGTCCGGGTTTTCTAATAGAACCCATCTTTTATATGTCTGCAAAAACTCGGTACTCTAGACAATATTTGAAGACATTCAATATGTGTTCATGTGTGTCATTATCCATGTTTTGTAGAATTCTACGAGTAATGTTATCTGTGTCTGTAGTTGAGTTTTTACCTTGTGTGCCCTCGTAGTATTCGTCGTCCGTTATTCTCGAGAGTTCTTCGTTGTCTTGTACATGCAGATTGTCATTGTACGAGTCATTTACTGTTGTAAAATGGTTGTTAACAAAGTTGATATTGTATGTAGGTGTAAAAGCGTTTTCAAAATAGTCTGCAAATAGATATACTTTGTCTTCGTTCGTGGTGTATTCAATTCCGGTGTTTATTAAATTCGAAATGTTAAATGTCTTCTTGCACCGTGCTAGTTTTTTGATTTTCTCTCTCGCTCCAATAGATTTTATCATGTTTGAATTCGATATCCTTATAAGAGTCAAACCATTTAGTTTTCCGGTATTTGTCTGTTGTTTTCAGCATGTGTTTGTTTAGTCTGTTCACTTCTATTTTAAGCTGTCGGTTGTTGGTAATTTTATATTCCTGGTACATTTGCTTGATGAGCCCTAGTATGTAATTTGGTAATCTATTTTTAAAAAATGTGTACAGTTTGTGGAGGCTATGCTTTTTGAGAAATAATTTTGAAAGACCGTATGTATTCAATGCTGATCTTTTCTGTGAATGTCTGCTTTATTTAGGTGTATTTTGTAAGTAACGTGTGAGGAAATGATAATGTTTAAGTCGATCGTGCACAATATTCCTAGATCCTAGAATCTGACCCCAGGTCAGGTTTGAGTTGTATAATATAAGTGTCTTGTACGATGTTTCATAAATTTTTTGTGTGTAGTATCGTGTCAGGTGTCGTATGATTGTTGTTTGGTATAAAAAAACTTACCGTCCGTTCGACTTTAAACAAGTCGGAATTTTGTAGGAATGTGTTTAATTGTCGTCGTTTTTGTCTATTTAAGTTAAAGTCTCCAGTTATATTATATTTATAAAGTGAAGCTTTAATAAATTTGTTTTGTTCTAGATTGCTGTGCGGATGTATGTAAATGAGAAAGATGTGAAATTTGTAGGCTAGGAAGGGAACCGTAAAGTGTGTGCATCTGTTAAGCGAGTTAGTTGTTCAGCCTTGGGGCATTAGCTTAAAAGTCCAGTCGTCAGAGCGTTTAAAAAGGCTTTATTAAACATTTTGAGGAAAATCAATTTTTCTTGTAATCGATAGAAGAGACTGTTAACAGTTTGAAACCAAAATGTCGGACAAAAGGGCATGCCAAACAGCCGCCATATTGAATGTAAGGGTTGAAAAAAACTTTTGAGTTTTCTCAGTTTTCCTTGTCTTTATGTAAAAAACAAAAACACAGTGTTATATAGGAATCAATTCTCTACAAAATATAATTAGGACTTTTTATTGTAGCATCAATATTGCAAAAGTTTTACGCTTCTAAAGTTGAAAAACGTGGGGTTACATTTTTTAAGGTTAAATTTCTCGCATATGGTTAACCCGGTCAAAATTCGCTGGAAATGAAATTCCACAGTACTTTTCTCGTTATGTTAAAATTTCTTATTCAAATTTTTAGAATTTTGAGGCTTGTTTTGTGAAATTTTTTTGGGTTATTTAAAAATGTTTTTTAAATTTAAACTGGGAACCAAATTTGAAACAAATCTAAGCGATAAAGTTGAAACGTGTGTATGACAAGATGAAAAAGTGAAAAATGTGTTGCAGGTACTCTATTTTAATGAAACTATTTTGATTCTGAGTACGACCCTGTACGAAACAACAGCAAAGATACGTCAGCTCAACAAAATTTGTAAACAAAGTGGAAAACAAGGGAATGAGAAGCGTAGAAGGTGTGAAAGTAGCAATTAATGGACTAAGGATTAAGTGCGGAAGAAAGGAAAACAAGGAAAAGCAGGTGGGCGAGTGGAGAGGAAAACAGCAGCAAATTCCGCAAGTTGTGTGGCGTAGCGAAGGAAAAGAGCTGCAACCAACAATACACGGTTGGGGCTAAGTGTAGAGAAGACGTACTAGGGAATGAAAGTGTATCGTATGGAAGAAGATTAAATAGAAAGAAGAGAACAAGATGAAGAAGAATATATAAAAAAGAAAAGAGAAGTTAGGCAGGAGAAAGAGATTTTGGAAGGGAAAGAACCGAAAGAAACAAGTCGCGTGAAGAAAAAGAAGCTCACACAAACAGAAGCAAGTGAGAAGAAAGAAAAGAAGGGAAAATGGAGGAAATGATGGAGAAGATGATGTTAAGTATGAATGGAATGGAAAATAAGATAACGGTATGCATAAATGGAATTGAAACTATGAATGTGGGATTGAAGAATGTGGAGAAACAAATAGAACAAATGAAAAACGATAACATGATGATGAAACAGAAAATGGAGGAGTCGGAGAAGAAATGAAAAAAAGAAAACAAGCAATTAAGAGAAAAGGTGGAAGCCATGGAGACCAAAATGGAAAAAGAAGAAAAGAAGGAACGGAAGTACAACATTGTTATAAATGGACTGAAAGTTAGGAAATAAAACGTAAGGGAAGAAGTGCAGAAGTGGATGAAGAATAAATGGAACATAGTCATACAAATAAAGAAAGCGTACACGATCGGATTGCGGGACACAATAGTGGCCAAAATCGGAAGCTGAGGGAAGAAGAACCAAGTGATGGAAAAAAAATAAATTTGAGGGACAAGGAAGAGGACAAAATTTTTGGTAGAACACGATATGACCAAGAAGGAGAGGGAGCTGCAAAAGAAAATTCCAGGGATGGTCAAGATGGAAAGAGAGAAAAGAAAAATGTTTAGTAACCCCGGAGAAGCAGAGGAGAAACAAGATGACAAACGCAAAGTACAGGAAATCCGAAATGGAAGAAGAGGAGAAAAAAGAAGAATAAACAAGGGAAGAAAAACATAGAGAAGTATTACCAGGGGTTGGGGTTATAAACAAATCAGAAGACTTTTGGAAATACGTGAGGGAATTCGCTGCAATTGGACTGTTGAAAACATGGATGGAAGAAATGGCATGAGAAAATGTGTGAAGAAAAATGGATGAAGAATTACCAGAGGAATATCTGTGGAAATGCCAGTATGCAGTAAGGGATAAGAAGAAAGAAAGAGCGAAAGGTGGAATTATTACCAGGCTGAGGAAAAAATGAGAAGAAATAAGGGATGAACATCCAAAGAAGAAACAGTTAACCGAGAGGGGAAGTGCTAATGGAGATGATGAAAGAAAATTTGTGGGGTATGCTAAATGGAAAAGGGGAACAAGACAAAGAAGGAGAATTTACCTATATTGGGGCAAGAGGAGAGTCAGTCATCGATTACGTGATAGTAAATGAAAGGGGATGGAACAAAATAGAAGAATTCAGAGTGGGGGTGGAGCCGAATCAGCTCATCAGCCACTGGAGGTAGAAATAAGCTGGGAAGGGAGTGATAGAAGAGCAGAAGAAACGGAAATGTGGAGGAAGCCGATTTGGAACAAAGAAAGCATACAAAAATCCGAAATTTTTTGGAGTGGGTGAAGTTACACGGGGAGGGGACCGAGGAGAAGATGAAGGAACTGGCGAGACCAAAGGAAGAGGCGATAGCAACTGTGGAGGTACGGACGAAAGGTCGAATAGGAGGGGGGAACAACAGATGATGGGATCGGGAGTGTAAGGAGAGCAGAAAGAGGGCAAGAAGGGAGCTGAGAAGATGGCGTAATAAAATCGGATCGGCGGAAGACTATAGAAGGGCACGCAGACAACACAAGGTTACATGCGCGCAAGAAGAAGGAGAAAAAAAGGAGGAAGTGGAAGAAATAAGAAAGTGGAGAGCAAAACCGGGAGAAAAAAGTTGACAAAAGCATCGCAATGGGGAAATGGAAAAACTATTTTATGAACTTGTTGGATGGGGAAGAGGACAACCCAAAAAGGAGAAAACAAGACGTAGAGAAAGACAGAGACTATGGACAAACGGGGACAAAAATCACGACCGAAGATATGCACAGAGCAATACAACGATTAAAGAGGAACAAAGTTGCAGGGGAGGACGGGCTGGAAAATGAAGCATGGGTATTTGGTACAGATGAGGTAATTGAGAGAATGAGAGAGATTGTGAAAGTGGGTGTAATGAGGAACTAGAGAGAATGGAGCTGTTACCGGACGAACAGGCAGGGTTCAGGCAAGGTTCAGAAAAAATGCAGCACCAAGAACAACGTATACATCTTGAATCATTTAATATACAGGGAAATAGTGAAGGAAAGAGGGAAGATGTATGCGTTGTATGTGGACCTAAAAGCAGCATTCGATTCGGTAAATAAAGAAAAATTGTGGGAATTTGTAAGAGAAAGAAAGATAAATAAACAATTGGTAGAAAGATTGGAAGAGATTTATAAAGAGACGATATGTAGAGTAAGGGTGAATGGGCAAGATAATGACAAATTTTGGACGACAAAGGGAGTGAGACAGAAATTCCCGCTAAGCCCTACTCTGTTTGCGGCCTACATTTGCGAATTAGAAGAGAAGCTAAGGAGGGCGCAGGCAGGGGGGTGGGTCGTGGTCGGCATAATAAAAATGAGATCTTTGACGTATGCAGATGATATGGTTTTGGTGGAAAACGAAGCAAATAGGATGAGAGATATGATAAGGTGTATGGGAAAATATTGCAAGAAGAAAGAGCTAGAAGTGAATGTCGATAAGACCAAGAAAAGGGGGTGGTAGAAGGAAAAAAGAAGAATGGATGTGGGAAGGTACAGTGATAGAAGAAGTGAAAGAGTTTAAATATTTAAGGTATGTGTTTAGTGCAAACAACGGAGATAAGGGGCATGTGATAGAGTTGGCGAGGAAAGCAAATAAAATAATAGGGCAAGTATGGGGAATAGGAAAAAGAAAGTTTTGAGTAGATATAAAAAGGAGGGGAATGTTGTTTGACCGTTAGGTAAAAAGTGTGATGATGTATGGTGCGGAAATATTTGGATGGAAAGAGCAAGGAATGATTGAAGCTATTCAGGCAAAGTACTGGAGATGAGTGTTAGGGTTGGAGAGAGAGACACCAGAATATATGGTACTAGAGGAAGTAAAGAGAGATAAAATAAGAGTGGAAGTGGGAAGGGAAAAGTAAAATTTGAGGAAAGAATGGATGAAAAAAGAGAGAATGCCAAATATTACAAGAGTGCTGGAAAGAAATAAAAATAAAGAAAGTAGAAAAAAGACAAGTAGAAAGGCAAAAATACTATGAAAAAAACGGGGATGTAACGACAGAGGTAGAAAAAATTAGACAGAGAGGAGTGAATGTGTTAAGTGAGATAAGCATGAAAAATAGGGATGTACAAATGCAAGATAGAAGAGCGAATATAAGGGAGGCTAGGTACAACGAGAAGTACGGCATGCTGGTAACGGAGAAGCTGCCGAGGTACCTAGCAATGGATATGGGAATAAACAAAAAGAAATTGATTGCGAAATTCAGATGTGGTAATGAGGAGAGAGAGAATAGGTACTGCGTGGACATGGATGCAAGAAAGTGTAGAATGTGTGGAGAGGGTGTAGAAAACATGGAACATATGATGAGAGAATGTGCACAAATGAGAGAGGAGGAAGGGGAATGGAGAGATATACTAGACGAAAAAGGGAATGGATCGGAATGGATGAGAAGAATTATCAGCGCAAGAAAAGAACAGCAGAGGAAGCTCTGTGTAAATTAAGGACGGTGATGGTTTGGGCAATACATGGGAGGAAAAAGCATTGTTATTATATTTTAGTTGATTTATTTATTTGAGTATTTTGTTTAGTTGATTATCGTGTATTTTGTTTTATTTTTACGGTACTGTGATATCTTACTATTTGAAGCAAAATTTAAAATTACCAATATAAAACTATGTTTGAAGTAAATTCTAGCACTATTAGTGTAAGGGGTGTGTTAAGGGTTAAAAACATGAATTGAGGATTCTAGCCTATTTTTGATTAAACTAGTTGAAATTATATTTATATTTATTAATAGAAAATAATAACAAATTTAAAAGAAATCTGACAAATCAAACTGTGAAGGGTGTATTAGGGGTTACAAGTGCAAAATGTAGGTCCCAGCCTAATTTCAATTAAATTAACTAAGTAATGATAAATTAAATAAGTTAAAATTACTACTGGAATCCAGATCTGAAGGAAATCCGAGTTTTTTGACTGTAAAGGGTGTATTAACGGCTAAAGTTGTAAAATAGGGGTCGCATACTATTTTTGATTTGATTATTCGTAAATATGTTTACAATTTATAGTAGAAACCAAATATGAAGAAAAAGAACTATATGACTCAAACGGTGTTATTGGGAAATGGGGGTGTGTGAAATGAAAATTATTTTTAATCACTCTTTATGTAAATATTACTAAGATAACTGATGTAAAATTCTGGGTAATGCTGCCATATAAGAATCACAACACCGTCAATTTTGGAACAATTAACAAATGAACACCAGCGGCATATTTTTGAGGGATGAAACTTTCACCAGTATATTCATCAATGTATCCTTAATATGTGTTCAAAATTAAACGTTACAACTTATGCATTTTTATAACTTTTTGACCATTCAATCCTTAATAAAAATTTAACTCCTCAAAAAAACTCAGGATTTTTTGAAAGCATTCATCACTTAAGGGTACAAGAAATATATGTTTAATATTTGGTAAAAATCGGTCAGCAACTTTAGAAGAATAAGTGAGTGCACCGATTTTGCTAGTTTTTTGCATGTTTTTGGCCTATAATGCGCAGGTCTTTGAGAATTTTATCTTTTTTTTCTTTGACATAATCAATGGGTAGGTACAAAAAAAGTACGCCAATTACGCTTTAATCGGGTCAGTATATTTCGAAATATAGTCGATTAAAGAAGCGATCAGACCGACAGACCGACAAACGGAAATTAGTAAATATGATTTTCGTAATCTACGTATTCTATATAGTAGAAAGATGTGAAATTTGGAAAACAAATTTTTTTCATGAATACAATACTACCTCTACGAGTGAAGTCAAAAGTCTAGACGTCTGTTTTATAGAGAACTCCATTGCCAACAAAATCGCATATAAAGTTATTTGTTTGATTACTTATTTTAGGTTAGATCTCCCAACAAAGAAAAATATAAGTTTCAAGTTTTAAAAAATTGCATACTTTTTTAAGCAATTTGTATGACTCAATGGGTATGACTCAAATGAAGGTAAAAAATTAATATGCTAAAGTATTTTGGTATTGTTTATTAAAAGATTTAAAACTCTTTTCCACATTAATTTGAAAGTAGAGTTACAATAATTTACATTTACATTGTGTATGGTTCTTTTTGATGGGCCTGGTTCGTAACATTGTAGTCACTTTTCAAATCAATATCCTCCTCCATAAATACTTCATCGTCCTCAATTTCTTCTTCGTCGCAACTTTTGCTTCGCTTGAGATATCTAAGGGCAACATAGATTAATCTTTCTCCTCCAAATTTTCGTCGATAAAATCTCGAACTTGAACCACATTGTCAGAAGTTTGAATCTAATAGTAAGTCCTGAATGTGTCCATTCGAGTCGTCTGACAGCAGGGGGGTAGAGATGACAGATTACACTTGGTTTTAGTCACCGATTTTGCGAATTGTTAAAATCGGAGTGAATTTAAAGATTCTTCTTTTTTTCTCCATTGTATAGTTTAATAAAAAATCGTTCTCCAGTTGCAGTAAGAATGTTGGGGTCAACTTGTGGATGTAGAGCAATTCTATGCAGATATCAGCTCGAGATTCTCCTCCAGCTTGGTAATGTATTTTATTACAGGCGGTGCATAATTGTCTGTGCCATGAACTTGGGATCGAATGTTCTCTAAAATGATTGCAGCAGCTTCTCGTACAACTCTTAATCTTTTTTGTTGAGGATCTTCATGTTGGTTATCATACCAGCGAAAAAAAAAATCCGCATCTTCTCTTGCAATACTGTTTTGGATCACAGTTTGCACTGCTCTCGATTTTGCATTCTACACTTCACCATCTCGCAAAGATTTTTTACATTTTTTATAAAACATTGGTTCATTGTAAACATTTGTTGATAAAATTTTACCGTAAAAACACTATGGAACACTATAACACTACATGCTTAAAAACACTATAAGAATCACTGTACTCCAAGATCAAGTAAGGGTAGATAAGGTAGTATTTATAAAGTAATTTTTTAATGATCCATTAGAGCAGATAATGACCGTTTTTAAAAAATTATAAATATAAATATATAAATTATAAATATAATATAACTATCTGTATATAACATGTTATTTACATCATTAAGCTGATATTATTTAATCGTGAACAGCACTATACTAGGGACAACCAAAAGTGACAAACTTAAAACTTACAATTTCAATATGGTGACCGTTTGTCATGCCCCTTTGTCCCGACATTTTCGTTTTAAATTTTAACTCTCGCCTCTATCAATTACAAAAAAAATTGCTCTTCCCTCAAAATGTTTAATGAAAACGTCTGACGACTGGTCTATAACCCATGCCCAAATTTAGGTGTATAAGAACTAGAAAGCCTCCTGTAGTGTGATTGTCGTTGTCATTTGGTATAGGGTTTCTGTTTTTCTGTTCTTTCACTCAAAGTTGGTTGTACTATTAAACACTATTTATTTGGACGATTGTAATATAGGTCACACACTATACATCACTGCTTATAGTATGCCTATAGTAACTGACATTTTTTATAAAAACCAAGGAGATAACAAGATAAAACCTAATAATTGGTAAAATCGGGTAAAAAGCATGAAAAAATGGTAAAAAACACGATTAAGGAAATTATGGATCATGGGAACTTTCATTTATAAAAGGTGCTCAAAGTGTCCTCCATTCATTTGTATGTACAATTCTGCTCGCCTAACCCAATTTTGCCTAATTAACGCAAATTTTGATCCTTCTTGCTGTTCGCGAAAACGCAGATTATCGGCAGCCATGAAAATACGTTCACGTAACTCAATAACTGTTCGTACTTCAGTGCGGTAAACTTTCTTTTTTAAATACCCCCACAAAAAGAAATCTAGCGGATTTAAATCCGGGGATCGTGGAGGCCAAGCTACTGGTCCACCTCGTCCAATCCAACGTTCTCCATAAATTTGATTAAATAAATTCCGGACTTCGTGACTAAAGTGAGGGGGCGCTCCATCATGTAATAAGCACAACCGTAATCTGATATCTAAGAGCACATTTTCAAGTAGAACAGTCAGATTGTTTCGGAGAAATTCAAAATATTGATGACAGTTCATTCGATTAGGTAAACGAACGGTTCGCTTTGATATGATTTTTTTCCAAAATCGATGTTCTATCATCTTTGTGTTCAGTTCTTCTCTGGTGTCTTCGTCATTTACCTCATATTCCGTTCCTTCTATTGGAAGTTGTAATTTTTGTAGTAGTTCTTCTAATTTTATTTGCCTGGTATTGGATTTTATTGAAACCCTATTGTCGTGTGAATCATGATGTCTTTGTTGCGTGGTATGATCTTCTGCCATTTATTGGACATCTCGATTCATACCTTGATGTTTGTGTTTGGTTTGACATATTATATGTGGTTGAATGATTTGTGTGTGATTGATGTCTTTTTTGAGTAAAATTTTGGTTGTTGTATCGTTGGTGGTGTGGATGTTGGTAGGGCTGATGTGTGGAATGTGGATGTTAACACGTTATCGGTGGGTGTTAGTGAATTTTGTTTTGTTTTGCGTCCTTGATAAATTAAAATGTATTCGTGTGATGGTTCTCTGCTTAGTTTGTTTTTTCTTGGGCGTCAGTCTTTTCTTTTTTTGGTCATCTTCTCATGTTCCCCTCATTGTCGTGTTGCTGCCGTCTCCTTTTTTCATATATCCCGTTCTTGGGTCAAGTTCCGTGTCGTCTGTGTCAATGTCCATTGTCACTTAATGTTTTATTATTTACGAATAAAACAAAAAATTACTGCTCGGATGGAGTTTTAATCTCAATTAGCTCGTTAGAGTTCAACAATAGTATGCGCGGCCTACCACACGGCTATTCGGATTGTTGTTAAATGTTGTTGTCGTGATGCTGCGGCTTTCCCTATGCAAAAGTGAGGGTTAGGTGTGCCAAGCGACTATCGACTCTAGCACTGCACTTCACAAAACTGCACTGTCCTCTTTGCACTTTTAGTAGCACATTCACAACCGCGATTTGTCTTCAATGTCTCCTTCTTGTCTTGTACTTGGCGATGTTCTTGTAGGTGTTTCTTTACTTAAATGTTTGTTTTTTCGGATTTTATACGATTTCTCTTATAATAATTTTACCGCGTGGTGTACACTTTCGTGACCAGAAATTATCGTTAGCGATTATATTATCGAAAAAGGTTATTTAAAGAAATACTTTTAGAATAATTCAAAGAAACGAAATAGAAATTTTCACATGTAATACCATAAGTGCACAAATTATTTCCAGAATTTTTTTTAAGCTCACGAATGCATTAGTTGGCGTGGAAATCTGCCCGAGTCGCAGACGAGGGCAGATTTCCTCACGCTAACTAATGCATGAGTGTAAGCGATAAAAAAATTTCGGAATTAATTTTTGTACGAATGGTATTCGGTAAGAAAATCGCACAACTCTTAATTGATGTTATATTTTATAAAATATTTAATAAATTATAATGACATTTTACTACTAGATATTTCCATTCTACATCTATCTTAGTTTTTCATCTATCTTACTCGACTTCCACTTCTGCTTCCGTTGGAAACCAACAACAAACTACTTACAATCACTGTGTTTTTAATTTTAATTAGTTTTTCTGATATCTTTGTTGGATTCATTTAATGTTACCAATTTTTCCAATAAATTAATTTTGACAACACCTATCATTGTGACATCGGAAATATTTTCAAAATATTTCCAAAAAATATTGATGTTGATCAATTGTAACTATAGCAACAAGCTTAAATGCGGCCATTCTATTGGTTGCTTAAATAGTTGTGCGATTTTCACTTGTAATCTCACAAGAGCATGAATTCTATCCGGAAATTTTTTTGAGTGCATTTCAACAACGTATTAATCGGCCCGAGTGGAACACGAGGGCCTGATTACGTTGTTGGAATGCACGATAAAAAATTTCCAGGATATGAATTCATGCTCGAGTGCAGATTCGGTAAGAAAATCGCACCAATACACTTACAAAAATTGATCAAAATTCAAAAAAGTTTTTGATATTTTTTAATCAAGTTGCAATATAATTGCGTATCTATGCACCGATTGTTGAAAACAAATTACTGAATCTGTTAAAGTCAAAAATGTCGCGGTTTGAAAAACAGTCATTGGATACAATAGATAAAGCTGTGGAAGATACGGTACCAAACAATACTAAATGAAGCAAATCTTCAGTCTGGAGTCAGTTTAATTTTTTTAGTTTACTTATTTTTTTTGTATCTAGTTCTAATTAAATTATAATTTACAAAAATATTTATTTTGACATTTGTTTTGACATAAAAATTTCCGCTGAAATTTTCTACTGCTTGGTGTAGTAAGATAAAATTTCCGAAAATTTTTGTTGTTATCATATGTAATATAACAAGGGAAAAGATTATTATCGGTAATTTTGAATTTTATACGAAAACTACGTTGCCTAGCAATTTTACGAGTCAAATTGAAGGATCAAAAAACCGAGCGGTACGCGAGGTTTTTTGTCTGCCAATTTGACAAGTAAAATTGCTTTAGGAAACGTAGTTTGAGTGCATTAAAATGCAAAATTACCGATAACAATAATCTTTTCCCGAGTTGTATTTTAAAGATTATTTCGTGACTATACTATTTAACGTTATTAATATTGACTATACTATTTAACGTTATTATTTAACGTTATTTAATCTCTCCAAATCGTCTGTTCGACATTTTTGAGATGACAGATTTGTTCAATAGCTAATATATTGTTTACATATTTTGTTTCATGGATATCTAAATAGGTATATGTACATTACAATTATTATCATCTATATAAAGTAACTATAGCAACGGGAGGTGTTATCGCTGTAATAGGCCCCGTAGAAATGGCAACGGGTTGTTGTCGGACTAATATATAGAAAGCTGTGATTTCAAGTACAGTATTGTGATAGGAATGAAATAATCATATTGATAACTGTCCATGGGTGTTATAAGTCAAAGTTTGTTTTAATTGGTTGTTTTGACACACGTGTACAAAAATAGAAATTTTTGATTGGATTTCAATTTTATCAAAACATTTTCATTTAAATAAACATTGCAAAAATTTAGTTTTTTTGATAAATACAAAGTGCAAATTTTTGAATAAAAATTGGAATTGGGGTTCTTTGAATTATTCTTTTTTAAATAACCCTTTTCGATACAAAAAAATCTTTAGATTTTGCCATTTTTGGCCTCTTTTGTAACAATTGTACAATAGTCTTAGCTTTATGAAATAAAACGAATAAGCTATTTTAATAGCATTTCAGGCGCTATATTTCATGAAAAAAAAAAAAAAAAATTAATGGGAAATATTAGCGTCAATATTTCTCACACGTTGAGATGAAATTGTTTCGTTACTAGTAGAAGTAAATTCATCGAAAAATATAATTCTTTTGTAAAAGGATCGATTTTCCATAATTTCTGATAGTAGACAAACATTTTTCCCTTCCCTAGACCAAACTACAAACGTTCTCCAGATTCTTTTAGTTCTAATTTATAATTAAACTTTGGTTAATAGGGTAAAATTTCAATTATTTAAAGAAATTTTGTATTATCGATTTACTATTCCAAATTGGAGACTATACGCAAAGTCTTTTCAGGTTTTACATTTATTACTAAACCAGTTCTTAAAAATATCTACCAGATTTCAAGCAGTCGTTTTAATACACTGCGGAAAATGTTTCATTGCTATTTTAAAAATGTAACAGTAAAATTGCTTTCCCTTTCCATACGACTGGATTAAGTACATTTTTTGTTCTAATGTTAACATTTTCATATAAAGTTGGTGACAGTAAAAAAAAAATTAATAGCTATTATTTATGTAACCAGTTAGGAAATGTCTTATTTTGTATAATGAGAAGATTCAAAATAATATAAGTTACATACAATTTTTTTTTCTAATTTGGTCAAAAAACTACCGAAAAACTGTTTTTTTTTTAAACTTATAAAATTATGGATTTCGTGAATTGTATGAAAAATTAAGTAGACAGGCATTAGCTGTATACTATTTTTTATTTGACAACTAGTTGTGTAAAAAGTGTCGTTGGCCAACTACAATCAATTTTGAAAAATCATATTTTACATGTTAAAATTAGAATAGTTGTGTGTGCTTAGAGCTGGGAGAAGTCTTTGGTCGCGCGTGCATGGAGTTTGCGCAACTTTTTCTGCTTGAGGAACACGCACTATTTTTTCTATGACCAAAAATAATTCGTACAGCTCGCATTATTGTTGTTTTCAATTACCATTGGATACTTGCGAGGCATATTTATTGCATTTTATTTCGTCCTCAAGTGAATTTTTAAACAATGCATAAAATTCACCAAACTCAACGTTTCATATTGTGAACCTAAACTTTACATTTTTTCACATTTTCTTCTTCAACTGCCAATCAGGTGCTGATTACGAATTATTCTTCAGTGTCACTCATTTTTTGCAAATGCAACTATATACAATTTACCAATGCTCGGATCCGACTGACTCAGAATTGGGAATGAGATGCGGGTCATGCAAATTTCTTCGTATTCTCTGACCTAAGGTATTTAAAATGTAATCAATATTCTCAATACGAGATCTAACAAAATCCAATGTTAAATTTACATGTGACTGATATTCTTCTTCTTGGTTTAAAATTCTTGGTGATTAAAAATGATACACACATGACCAAAGTTCAAGAATTATTTAAATCAGCAGTACAAACCGTGTTTACTCTCAACTATAGAAATCGTATAGGTACAAACAAATTACACAATTTTAATTTCAATATATACAAGTTGGGTCTACTTTACAATAGCAGGATTTTTCGACTAATGTGTTCATACTTTGTAATCAAAAATAACTTTTAAATAAGCAAAATTCTCAATAAAGTACTTTTTCTAAAATAAAAATTTAAATTGTTAACCAGATTATAATCTTATTATTATCGTGTACCTACAGAATACTTGTATCAGTAAGATAATGTTGACCTGTAGATACTTACCAAAACATTTGCTCTGATTTGTGGCCCGGTCAATAAACACTTTTGAGCTGATAACATTTCCAAATGGCAGGAACATTTGCATCAACTCTGCATCACCAAATTCTTGAGGTAAATGATAGATGAATAAATTACAACCCTCTGGGCCTGATATAGAACAACCTAAAAGAACATATCATAAGTATCAGAATGTTCATTACATCATCTCTTACAAATATATGACTAATCAAAGCACTGCTTTAATACATTTATTAAAAAGTATAATATAGTATATTAAAGAATATTAAAGAATATGTTTCATAAGACCAATTTTATTGCACGAGTTTAAGGTTAAAAGGGGACCCGAAGGGGAGCATTTTAAAGAACGAGTGCAATAATGTGACTTATACAACAGGTTCTTTATACTATTTTATCTATTTTACGCCTTTTTTACTTTTATTTTAATTCAAAAATTGCTATTTTAAAACCTAGGGTATGTTAGTTGGTGACATTGATGAAACAAGTGCAGATTATTATAAGTTTCCAAAAACACTTTTAGTTTTTTGACAGATTGAATAATTGAATGTGAATGAATATACTAATGAATGATTAAATATACTAACTACCAACATTACAAAAATAAATGACCCTATGGCTAATAAAGCACTCCTTTTTCTATTTCGACATTACTTTTAGTGTTGTTATAGTTTCGTTAAAGACGTAAAATAGATAAATATTTTTTTCTGGAAGTGTACAGACAAAATATACGAGTAAATGAATAAAATATTACTTTTTTTGTTACTGTTTTAATTGTTGGTGGTTAGCTATAATTTTCATGTTTATAATTGAATATGGAGCTAATTTTCCAAAACAAATATAAATATTGAATTCACCACATCCATACAACATTAAATTACAAATTATCTAATGCAACATTCAGTGCACTGAACACATTCAAGATTTAAAATAATTTTGTGTTTGCTTATATTTTAAGTCATACATTGCGTGCTTTTTACTATCAGTAATTAATATTACCGGTTTGCGACAAATAAATCGAAACAATTGTTAATAGGCTGACGATTCGGTAATGTTTGTTATCTTCCTCAGAACTAATTAACTGAATAAATGACTATATAAGTATAAAAATTATGGTAAAGTTTTATAATTTGTTTTTCTTTCAAAATATTTGGTGATAAATTGTCGAAAAAA
>OY744557.1:2993272-3074846 GCA_963556235.1 Cryptophagus acutangulus | reverse complement strand
ATACCATCTACGTCCAACAACTATTTCCAAAAGCAACAAAATATTGTGGCATTTACTTGGGAAGAAACAGCTTTAGAATCGATGAAACTTGCTGCCGAAGAAGAGAAGGAAATAGCTATTCAAAGAGCAAATGTCACACCAGATGGAATTCCTATTATTAAAGTTATATGTGATGGAAGTAGGGCTAGAAGTTTTTATAAAAGTTATTATAATACTATAAAAGTCTATCTGGTGCTGCAGCTATTATTGGTATGGAAACGAAGAAAATTTTATATTTAAGTGTAAAAAATAGATATTGCACAATTTGTAAACTAAATGAAAAGAAAACTGAAGAAATTGTGCACCAGTGTTACAAAAATTGGTTGGGTTCTGCCAGTTCAATGGAAGCAGCTATTTTAGCTAAAGGATTTCAAAAAAGTATCAGTATTTATGGCTTAATTTACAAGTATATGGTGGTAGACGGTGATAGTAGCTGTTACAAACGAATATTGGATTTAAAGCCTTACAAAGCGCACAACGTAAGAGTTACAAAGATTGAGTGCAAAAATCATCTTTTGAGAAATTACTCAAAGAAACTTCGGGAGTTGGCCGAAACGAGAGCTGCTGGTCGACTTATATTGAAACAACAAATTAAGATAATCAGCTTCGATTCATATGGGCCATTACAAAAGCAGTAGAATATTACAACACGCAGGATACTCCTTTACATGAACGCGTTCAATCTTTGAAAGAAGATATTATGAATGTTCCCAATCACATATTTGGAGAACACAAAAGTTGCAGACCATATTTTTTTGTACAGATTTGTATTCTGAAAACTCTGTAATGGCTGATTTTCGACTTGAGCGTAAGTTACATTAACATATACTTTTTATACGTTACATATACTTTACATTAATTAAATGAATGTTTCAGCTGAATTACTTGATAAATTGATGACGTTTGTTCGATATATGTGCAATAATGCATCCAGTTTGTTATGGAATCTGCAAACGAACGCTGTAGAACAATTCAATTCCATAATTGCTAAAATAATTGGAGGAAAAAGAATCAGTTACTGTCGCAGAAGATCTTACCAGATGATATGCTTTGCCAGTGCCTTATCATACAACACCAAAGAAAGCGTTTCAGCAGTACATACAAAAGTTCTTGGATACGGTCCTTCAAAGCTTTATAATGTACTTTGGCAGAAATGAAATAGAAGCAGAATCGCAACGGCCAAATACAAGAAAAATTGCATACAAAAGCGAAAAGTTTCGAGGCCTGACAAAAATTACTGCCCAAATACGCAAAAAACAAATATGAACAAAGTCGATTACAAAGTAGCAGCAGAACTATACCTGGAACCACTATCTTTGAAACGAATAGAAGATATAGAAATTGTAACAAGAACTCTATCGCATTCACATCGTTGGAAGGTGGATCGTAGCAAGCGTTTAACTGCATCCAACTTTTCCAGAATTTGTAAGCTGAAGCCTACTACAAAAGGAGGGAAAGTTATTATACTAGTTATACTTCAACGTAAAGAATTGAAGACACCTGCTATATTGCATAGAAAATTGCATGAAAAAGATGCAATTAATGCAATATCTGCAAAACTTTGCAAAAAAATAAAGTTTTGTGGAATGTTTATTCATCCCGAGTTCTAATACCTCGGCGCTTCTCCAGATGGATTGATTGATGACTACACAATTGTTGAGGTTAAATGCCCATACACATGCAGATTTCTTACACCTAAGGAAGGGATAGCCAAAAGAAAAATTACATTTGGGAAAAAGAATGGAGAGGTCAATGAAATTCATCAATACTATTTTCAAATACAAGGACAATTATTCTGTTCAGGAAAACAAATATATTTTTGGTGTTTATACATTCAGAGGGATCAAAATAGTACAAATAGAATTTGATCCCAAATTTTGAGAAAAAAATATGGAAAAACAATTGTCAACTTTCTATTATGATTGCTTGTTACCGGAGTTAATAGATAGTAGATTAGACAGAAACATGACTATTAAAAAACCAGAGGAAAGAAAGTGATTCAAATTGAATGTGCTCCCCGCTCCATAAAAATGGTTACGGTTTGCTCTTATTCTATAAATTTTGAAAAAGCTTTAGAACAGGAGAAATAAATGTTTAGCAAAATTTTGGTTTTTTAACGGACAATCATTTTGGATCACTTTGTATCACAAAATGATGAAATAATTTCAATACGTAAACAAATGTTGTATATATCTAAGAAAAAAATCTAAACAATTAATTCCAAAGTACTTCTCTTTTATTTTTTTTGACATCAAAATTTACTGAAGATACATATATATATTTTGATAGCATCGTTCGTTACTCAATACTGATATATATCTTGTTTGTGATTTTGGCGCATTCAAATTTACTAAAAATAATATATGTAATAGTATTTTTTATAAACTAAAAAATTCTGGAATTGTTATTCCGCAGACCTTCTCTCGTATTTTTATTCACATCATTTGTAAATTTAATTAATATTCCTACTAAAAACTAATTTAAAAAAGAGAAAAATTGCCTAAGCTGAAACGCTACAATTACGCACTTACCAAAGGTTTTTAAAAAGGGTTGAATATATCGAATTGAAATAAAAACTATTAGAAAAACGAAAGATTTTTTTGAAGTGTTTTAAAACAAAAAATTTGAAAATTGTTACACGACGAGCATAGAAAGATACTTCTTCTTTCTGATAGTTTATATTTCAATTCGATATATTCAACCCTGTTTGAAAATCTTTAGTATTACGCTGAGCTGCGTAATCGTGGCGTTTCAGCTTAGAGCAATAGGCATCTAAATCTCCTGAGTCCGTCCAGCGGCAAGACTGCCTAGCGGCCACACCGGTGAACCATAGATTCAAATTCTAAGCGTTCTGATTGGTTAAGAACGCTAGAATTTATTTAAACGCAAATAAATTCTGACGTTTTAATGACTTTTACGGCATTTAAAGTGCGTGATGCATAAGCAACGGATAAGTCGGAACCAACAGTACCTTGAGATAAAATTGCTCCAATCGCATAATTATAAACATCGGTGGTTAAAATTAATTCTTGCTAAAAATCTGGAAATTGTAAAATTGGATTTTGAGTTAATATGGCTATAAAATGCTTGAAATTTTTTTGTTGTTCATCAGACCAAATCAAATTACTGTCCTTTTTTAGAAGAGGAGTTGTCAAAGGTATAGCAATTTTTGCAAAGTCTTGTATAAACCGGCGGTAGTATCCTATAAGGCCTAGAAATTGTTTTATGTTTTTAGGAGATTTTGGAGTTGGATACTTTAAAATTGCTTGAATTTTATCTGGATTTGGAGATACTCCATTTTTATTGATAATATGACCAAGATATGCTACTTATAATCTCATAATTTCACACTTATCTGGATGAAGTAAAATATTATTTGTCCTTAGCCTTTCGAAGATAGATTTTAATTTGCATTGATGTTGTTGGATTGAGCTAGCGTATATTACGATATCATCTAGATATACAAACCATTGATTTCCTTGCAATCCCGTTAAAATGTTGCTCATTAGCCTTTGAAATGTGGAAGGCGCGTTTTTTAAACCGAATGACATGCGAGTATATTCGTAATGTCCTGAGTGAGTGGAAAATGCTGTTTTAAAAGAGTCTAATTCTTTCATTTTGATTTGATGGAAATCTGAAGCTAGAACCAGAGTAGTAAAATATTTAGAGTGTCCTTATTGATCAAGAATTTCTTCAATATTTGGGAGAGGATATGAGTCACCTACAATTACATTATTTCATTTTCTGTAATCGACTACTATTCTCCATTTGCGTTCATTAGACGCATCAGATTTCTTAGGGACAATCTAAATTGGGCTATTGTATGGAGAAAATGACGGTTTAATTAGACAGATATCTTCTGCTAGATTTTGGTTAAGAAATTTCACTATATAATGGTTTCTGATCTAGGATTCAAAATATATAAATAAAAAATGAAAGGATTTGAGTTTAAATAGATAGGAATTGGAAAAGGTACAAAATTGAGTTGTAACTGAAGTGTTTGAAGATTAATTAGAGCCGATTCTTGTTTTAGGAAATCATTGCCGATTATTCCATCAAAAGAAATGTTGCTTTCTTGTTTGACAATATGAAATTTTATAGGAATTATTCAGTGGTGAATAGTTAGGTGTAATAGAATACTTCCGACCGAATCAACTGAAGAATTTGAGCTTAGACCAGTAAGAGTCATTATTTCGTTTGGATTTTAAAAAGAATTTGTGTGTTTTAATTTTTCACATTTAATTAGTGAAACATTTGCGCCTGTGTCAATTAAGAATTTTAGTTGGACATTTTGGTATTGACTAATTAGTTAGATAGAATTATCATTGATTTGGAAAATATTAGAGAGAAATGAACTGGAGTCGTCTGGATAATTCAGAATTAGAGTTGGTCTACCGATGCGACTGTCGCAGTAGGCTGGTT
This sequence comes from Cryptophagus acutangulus, assembly GCA_963556235.1. Lineage (NCBI taxonomy): Eukaryota > Metazoa > Arthropoda > Insecta > Coleoptera > Cryptophagidae > Cryptophagus > Cryptophagus acutangulus. The sequence continues at coordinate 3,070,385 of OY744557.1, read as the reverse complement.
GGAGTTTAAATTAACAATAGATCTTTGGGAAGGAAGCAATCGACCTGTGTCACCTGATAGGGTATTATTGGAGTAATATTAAATCACTTCTTGGCCACCTCAAATACGCATCGTTCACCCTCTACAACCCCCACAAGGGTAAAATTTTGAAAGTTGCATATCTCGGCAGCGGATTGAGCTAGATAGTTTTTTTTTACACCAAAATATCCTAATTTTTATCTTGAATTAAATAGTAATGCGGTATTTTTTATAGCTACAGAGTTATTCACCAAAAACCAACAATTTTTTAATAAACCCATTATATTTTTGCATATAACATAAAAACAAGAAGATTTAGTGACAAATTACAAGAGACAAAAAATATTGAGTATGCTTTTCCCTTTATTTTGATCTATAAATATATATAATTCAGTTACAAGACAATATAAACATTGGGTATCACATGTATTGTTAGAAATTCTTCTAGCGCTTAGCGCTATTGAATTGGAGGGGTCAGGTGCTCCAGTAGCATGTACATGTAGAAAACGCGAATTGACTTGTCGCTGCATTACTATTATAATTTCATTTTGGCTATTTTTTTCATTTATATTAAGACCAATTGTGAAAAAATTGTGTCTTAAAACACAGTTACGCATTGTGATTGCTGCTACGTGTTAACTCACAAATAGGTAAGCGTTATTAAAAATATTTTAGTTCAAAAAAATAAGTTAATAGCGATATATCTGTCTGTAATAGGTTACATTTTTCGTTAAAAATCGAAAGAACGGTAAACATAAACTTCGATTTGTGCATTATTTGTCAGAAAAACAATTTGAATTTAATTAAAAAGCCTGTGGGATATGACAAACTGTTGGACTGTATCAAAATTAGAATAAAGTTAAACGATTTTGAATATGTTAACTTAAAAGATATGTGTACAACAACGGATTCACAGTTTTTGAATAATAACTCTGCTTCATGGCAGTCGTCTTGTTACAGCAAAATCACTCATAAAAACAGTATAGAACGTTTGCAGAAATTAAATAATCTGAGCTACCATGTTCGTTTAATAACGAAAAGATTGCTTTGAAGTCTACTGTGACCAAAGTTAATTACAATTCTTGCTTTTTTTGCAATAAAAAATCTTCAAAAAAGTACACCTTGCATAAAATTGCTACTGATGAAGCGGGGTTTCGACTAAGAGATGCAGTACATCTTGCTAATGATTCCGAACTTAAATTAAAGTTATCTGGATTTATAAACGAAAAGGATGCTCATGCGTACGACGTTAGGTACCACAAGCAATGTTGGAATATAAAAGTCACTAATGTGCCACCCTCAAGGAAATTTGAGGGTGGCCAACAAACTGACGAAAATGTTTCTATAGCTAAAGCAACTGAAGTAGAATTCTTGTTCAAACTAAGAAATATCTTGTATAATGGTGATATTACAAATATGCAAGACATTGAAGATTTGTATAATAGAACATGTACCACAAATGATATCCCTCCTGAAAATAGAAAGCAAAGAAAATATTTAAAAACACTTATACTAGACGAGTTTCAAGATGATATATGTTTTATTGACCCAAAGAATCCTGCAAAACCCCAAAATGTTTGCCTTCATAGTGTAATTGAAAAAACATTAATTAATAACGTTGGTGAGTCCGATACAAATAATGAATCAAATATTCTTTATGAGGCGGCATTAATATTGAGAAAAGAGTCAGTAAAATCAAGACAATGGACTTTTAGTGGATCATTTACATCAGAAGAAACAAAAGCAGTTGTTCCAGACTGCATGTTACAATTTTTCAAGTGGTGCATTCGGGGGAACGAAGATAATAATCTTCAAAAATATGTCAATTGGTCAGCATTAAAAATATCCCAAATGATGCTGTATGAAATGTTGAGCCAGAGGCAAGTAAAACATACATCAACTTATAAACGAAAATCTAGAGACTATCCTTTACAAACTGCCGATGGACTTACATCTTTTCACTCAACAAGAAGCGAGTTTCTTGTGCAGTTTTTACATAATTTGGGATGCTCCATAGATTATGAGAAAATACTGCGAATAGAAACTCAAATTGCTAGTTCGGTTTTAAACGAAATGTTGAAAAACGGAAATATATTCATTCCACCTGATTTAGTAAAAAATAGATTTTTGTTTTGTGCTGCCGATAATTTAGATTTTTTGGAAGACACTGTAGACGGTAAAAATACTTTACATGCGACTGTTATGGTAGTTTATCAGTCTTGCTATCTAGAAGACCAACAAAAACCATTGTCTTTATTAAAAATCACAAATGATCGAACCTTAAAAGTAATTCCATCGGAACTATTAAATGTTTTACCATGCAATATACCTAAAAAATGTAAACCATCTACACCTTTATTAACGTTAATGCCAAATGACAATCATAAATTAAAGTTAGATATTAAATTGAATGATTTGGTATGGATATTAATGAAAAGTTTTGAAATAAATTCAAATGCTAATGCAACACCTACATGGCAGGCCTACAATTCTTTGGTAACAAAAAATATTCCACAACATCCAACAAGAGTCTGCCTTTTACCCATTATCAACGAGTCTCCTACAAACACATCGGCACAATTTACATTTATGAATAAATTGGAATCATTAACAACTAAAGTCAATGAAACGCAGGAAAAAGTGGTTGTTACTTTAGATATGGGTCTTTACAAACCTGTAAAATTATTGTCAATGGTAAAACCACGAGAATCTCAAAAATGGCTTACAAAACCTGGGGAACTGCATATATTGATGGCGGAACTTCATGCAATAGGTATTTTCATCGAAGGAACAGGGATTCCAGAAATATGGCGCGAATTATATAGTGACTCCGTGATCAATCAAATTTTTAGCGAAAAACATGTTCGCCGAGGAATAAGAGCACATATTGCTACTTTAACAGCTTTGTACAGCTTGTACATAGACAGGTTCTTGGAAAAACACCCAAAAATGAGATCCATTATTGATGATTGTTTTCATTTTTAAATAATTCCTTCAACTTTGAAAATATGAACGACATACATAATAATAATTTTATCAATTTAAAAAATGAAAAGCTTTTGGAAAAGCTGACTGAATTTGATAACGAACTGCAGAGTACTAACAAGGCTACATTTAAAATGATCCGACAGTACATAGAAATGGTTGAGATATTACTTCTCCAAATAAGGGCTATCCGCTTGGGTGATTGGGAGCTTCATTTATTAGCACTACAACTATTTACCAAGTATTTATTTGCATTGGATCTTTTAAATTACTCGCGAATGATATCATGGTTTCTGGCCGAAATCAAGCAGCTAAGAGGAACAAATATCTGGAATGAATTTGCGAATGGAAACTGGGTAATTAATAGGTCCAATAAAGCTTTTTGCTGTCTTGGTCCTGATGAAGCTCTGGAGCATAAGAATCGAGCGTTAAAAGTTACGGGTGGTTTAGTTGGAATAACTCAGAGACCGGAGGCCATGGCAAAGTTTTTTTTAACTACATCTGAATTTGATAGAATCGCAAATGAAGGAATACATTTGATGGGAATTAATTCAAATGAAGATCGACAACACCACGATTTTCGAAAAACAACGTCAGCAAAATTAAGCCAAAATATACGCACTCTTGTAGAAGCATTTAAATCATCCATAAAGCATTAATCCTTTTACATTTGATGAAGAAGATCTTGTCAATATATACACTGGTTCAATATTTTCTCCTCAAATTCAAGATGATGTTTGCAAGATGAGCATAAAAGGTCAAGAAATGTATGCCAGTTTTGCCCAGAACAGAATCTACAGCAATAACTTGAACTTCTGGGACCCTAAAAAAAGCTACAATTAAAGCTATGCAAAACTGCTAATAAAAAAATTAAATTAACAGTTGAAAATTCGGTTCAGAAATTGAGAGCGGACCGATCTTTGTTTTCAAAATTGCTGATAGTAAGTCGTTCAAGAAAAGACATTGATCGTAGCGCATTCGATACAACAGGTCAGAACGTAGACAACTTGACTTTATACTATTTTTACACTGTTAGCATTCTTAGGCCCAAAAATTCACTAATTGTTGGAATTAAATTTTACTTGACATTTAAACATAGATAAAACCTGTAAAATTGATATTGACAACTGTCATTTATGACCGCGAAATTCAATTATACAAATTTTTTAATGTTAGCTATACAAATTTAAACAACAGTTTGAATATATAGATTTCATTAGATAGATTACCTACATCATACTAAATCGTACTATAAAACTATAGGTATATAGTTTCGTCTTAAATACTGCTACCATATTATCAAAAACTCGAATTTATTCATTATTAACCAAAGGTATAAATAGCATATTACAAACCGAGGTTTAAAGTATTTTGTTTCTGTCGAAAGATGAGATAGTTGACAAGGGCGCGAGGCGCCAAGGTCTAATCTAATTACTAATCTATGCTGATTCCACAAATTCTGCGTAACAAAAACAAGCAGTACAAAGAAAAATTGGAACAAGTCGTACGTGGTAGACGTACGTGTATATTGCTACGCTGTGCCAGCGCATTATAACATATGCTCAAATACGTTGTAACGTTTATCTTCCAGCGCTGCGACATGACCTCGCAGCGTTTAGGAATAAAATCAATGTGAATGACAAAGAAGTTGCATGCACGTATGTCTTACATCTTGTTGTGGTTCAATGGCGTCGCTCGAATATATTCTTTTAGTTTAATGACTTTTTCGTTTGATATAACGATTATGCGTTTTATCGTTTCGAGGGTGATAATAGTATATTATTGAACAAGCATATAATGATAGCAATTATTCACGCAGGTAACGTTTGCGGTACGAGCCGAAGGTGAGTGGCTCTCGTAAAGTTATACGCCCGTGTAAACCTCTCGTAAAGTTATACCCCGTGTATAATTAAATGTCATTTACTCATTATACACTGGTGTTTATAACGACTATCATTTTACTAATGGCATTTTACACTTACATAATGCATGTATTATTCAATAAGTGTGGATAAACACGTTTTATTTGATGCTTTTGTCAAAAAAATCAGTTTTTTTTAGAACCAACGCAACTTAACCTAAAAATCCCAGACAAGAGATTAAATTCGCAATCAAGGGGCATAGTTTCCTGTTTAATAGAGTTTTTTTACCATCGAAGAAAAGACTCGAGGTCATTTAATTTCTTATAATGCAATGTAACTTGTAATATGTTTGACACGGATCTTGAATTGTACGCCACAACACCATTGTTTTTAGGTGATTTCGGGATATAAATTCATACCTCTATTGGAACTAATACGCGAACGAAATTTTAGTTTTTGCGTACGAAATGTGTTTTTGCTTAACGCGCACAAGCTGAAACCACGCCTTCTGAAGCCCAAGCAAAATTGGTTGTGCATCAAACGCAATGAATATGTCATCAACAATAATTTAGCTATAAAAGTTATCAATATTATTAGAAAATAATATGGATAAAAATGTAAAGCGCAAACTTTATTGACAGATGTTTGAGGAAGTAATGTCATAAATTTATAAACTGCCTAAATGCGTACAGTCACCTTTTTTCAAAATGTGTCTCGAATGGATTTTCCAAAGGATGCTCTACAGTGACCAATTTACTACTTTACGAGACTTATATTTTAAACGCATTGTGTAAGGGTAAACTAGTAGATTCGGTTTATACAGATTTTTCAAAAGCTTTTGATAAGGGCTCTCACAATATTCTTTTAAGTAAGCTTTCTGCTTATGGTATTGGTGGACAGTTACTCGAATGGGTTAAATCATATCTGTCAGAACGGAAACAGATGGTTCGTGTCAAGAACCTGAAGTCTCGTAAAATTAATGCTACTTCTGGAGTTCCGCAAGGATCGCATTTGGGCCCTCTATTGTTTAATTTGTTTATTGATGATGTTAACTCCGTAATAGAGCACTGCCATTTCTTGCTTTTTGCAGATGATATAAAGATTTACTCCGTAATTAAGTCTGACATTGATAGGTCTCTGCTCCAAAAAGATCTGGACAGATTCAATGATTGGTGTGTGTTAAACAAAATATAGTCTTAAACATTGACAAGTGCAAACATATGCACTTTTACAGTGGTAGATCTACTACACGTTCTAGATATCACATCAATGCGCATTTTTTTGGATAGAGTGGAAACTATCTACCATCTGGGTGTGAACTTTGATTGCAATCTGTCATTCGCCAGACATATTGATATTACTTGTAAAAAATCGTTAAAGCTCTTAGGGTTTATTAAAAAGCATACTCGTGATTTTCGTGACATTGATGCAATCAAACAATTGTAAGTCTCATTGGTCAGACCTCATCTGGAATATGCTTCCAATATTTGGTCACCATCTTATGAGACACACATTGCAAAAATTGAAATAAAGACTTCAGCGCAAGATCATTCGATACATTGCGTTTAAGAATCATATTGACCCGGATGATAATTTATTATTGGATCGTTTGATTGACTTACCCACACTGGCCGCTCGCAGAAGTAAATCTGATGTTTTGCTTTTGTTTAAAATTGTAAACAGTGTACTCGATTGCCCAGATTTGCTTGCACTGATTAATTTTTATGTTCCTTCAAGAACGCTTAGATCAACTTATAGTTATTTTATTGAATCATATAGAACTAATGTTGGGTCTCGTAACGCTATTTCTCGGATCTCTAATCATGAAAATTCTGCTAAGATTGATTTGTTTAACACTACACTATCTCAAATCAAACGCTCAATGTAACTTTTGAACAAGAATTGTTGATTGTTGTCCTATTTTTGTTTGTCTTTTTTTGTCTTTTTTTTATTGCTATTTATTGAACTATTTTTATATTTGAATTTTATCTCTACAATTGTATCGTTTATTTGTATCGTTATTTTTTTTGTAAAAATCTTAATTGTAATTTATACTACCACTTGGGCTTGTCCCGTAATAAATAAATATATTAAAAATTTCAACTTTAGAAGAATTAACTGCAAAACTTGATGGTTGCCAATTTTTTACTACTTTAGATGCAAAATAAGGATTTTTATAGGTTAAACTAGACGAGTGTAGCAGTAAATTGTGGATATGTTTGCTACGTTTTCGGGAAATATTTTTGAAATTATCTTATGGGATAGTTATTAAGAGTGCTGTATAGCGCAAAACCGTCGATTCCTTTTCCTGACTTTAATTTTTTTATTTTTAATTCTAGTTTTTGCTATAATACTTTTATAATTAAATCCATAAGTGAGCTTGAGAGAATTTTTTTGTTCATTATAAAGCAGTAATGCTTTAATATTGGCAAATGGCTCTTTAGCCAGAATAAAATCACGTAAATTATTTTGGTAAAAACTATTACAACATAGGTTAAAAAATTATTTTTTAAAATAGGAAAAAGGTTGTTCGTAACGTCCAGATGGCCGCAAAGGTTGTTCGTAAAATCGTAAACGTCCAGATGGCCGCACTCAAGTTCCGTGGGAGAGAGACAAATATCTTATGTGGGATTTTACTTGCCCGGATTCTCTTTCTCCGAGCCATTTGAATAAGTCTGCTATTAGAGCAGGTAGTGTTGCTGATCAAGCTGAGAAACTCAAAATTAATAAATATGAAAGTTTATGCAATTCTTATATGTTCTTGCCGATTGCTATTAAAACTTTTGGTTCTATTAGAAAAAATTCTGATTTATTTATTAGATCTTTGGGTCGTCGATTGCGTCAGTATTCTGAAGATCCAAGAAGTAGCTCTTTTTTGCATCGTTTAATGTTAGAAAATTAAAAAGGTAATGCTTCTTCAGTTTTGGGTACGTTGCCTAAGTTTGAGTAAGATTCTTAGTTATATAGTTATATTTGCTTGTAGTTGTAATATTATATTTTAAAAATAAATTATTTAGCGAAAAAAAATTTAAATAATTTTCAATTAAAAATTGCTGTGTTTATGCCAGAATAACGGATAATCGAAAAGGCGGCATTGCTTCAATGTGAACTTTGAAGCTATTTCCGCAGAGAATAACTGAGTTACATATATTAATTAAATGTACTGAGTAAGCAACAATTATCTAAATCTCAGAGGGCTTTAAAATAGAAAACGTGTGATGTAGTTTATATCATTATTTGGGAGTAATCCTCTAAACGTTTGTCAAAACTAATATTTTATAAAAGCTAAGACAGACGTTTTCCACTTTGGAGCCCTCTGAGATGCAGATACTTGTTGCTCTCTCGCTATAACCAATTCGTATTAAATTAATACATTTTATAATTGAAATTGAAATTTCGACCAGAAAAATAATAGTTGAGTGCGAGTTTTTGTGGGAATTCTTGGACAGGTTGTGATCAAACAATTATATAACTGACCGCTTTCGATTTATGCGCTTAAATCATCTTCAGAGTCTACAAATTATAAATGTAATTAATATACAAAGGTAACACTACTAGCAAAGTGAAAATGTAAGCATAACGGCAACTAACAGAATGTGATATATATTATTAGATTTAACAAAAATTTCATGTCATAACCAAAGACCTGTACATCGACTTGTTAAATACAACAATGTAATATAAGTCTTAAATTTAATACAAAAAACGATTACGTGACAAGTTACAATCGTGGCGACATGTCAAAAAGTGTCAACAACCACAAAAAAGTGTCAATTTATAAACCAATTATAAAATCCTAAATATTGAAACATTGAAGCGGAAAATGATAAAGATGTAATTATGATTATATTAATAACACATAATTAACAACAAAAGTGAAGTAGATGAAGTCACAAACAATTAAAACAAAACTGAAATCACTTGTAGCGTCAAAGAAGTGTATGCAGAGGATGAATTGCGCCTTAGTGTTTTTTATATTAACATGTATTTTGTATGAAAGTTCTTATGTATAGAGTTTATTGTAAGTTTGGAATAATTTTTTTGTATAACATATTTAAATTTTCGATACCAGTTCACAAATTTAAATTGTTTGGATTTTGATTTATGTGAAGCATTTAAGCCATTAACCTTTTTTCTAGATTAAACCCATTATGAACAATTGTGGTTTTAACAGTTACTTTATCAAAGTCGATGTTATGTGGAAAATTAGCGATATGTGCGCATAAACTTGTATTATCTTTTTTATCTCTAATATCGCGTTTATGCTGCTGTAATCTATCTTCTAGTCGTTGTTTGTTTTGACCTATATAACATTTTTAGCACTCGCACTTAATTTTGTACACCACATTGATTCGCTTCAACAAAGGAGTCCTGTCCTTTAATTTAGGGAAAAGGTCATTAACTGTTTCTTTTATAATAAAGCGCTATTCTCATTTGTTGATTATTTTTAGAAAGTTTTAAAGATTTGCAATGTAAGGAATTTTGAAGAAATTAGTATTATTCCAAACGGTAGTAATTTCATTATTAACATTAAATGCTAAATTGGCACTATGTTGAGATATCATCAGCAACATTATTAAGAAGTATCATATTAATTAATTTGAGTTAATAGTTATTTTCTAGCAGTAAATTAATAATTTTGCAAATACAGTCAGATCTAAATTTTTCTGTAAACAATTTACGAATTTTATGTTTGTAGCTTTTGATTATACCTAGCTATTTTTTGGCTAAGATTATGGTTAGAATTGAAATTCAGAGTTCTGTTTCAATTTGACGGTTTTTTATATAAATTAAAAAACATATTTCCATTATCGTTAACAACTAAAACATCAAGGAATGACAAAGAATAATTATTATTCATTTTTTCGAATGTATATTTTAAACGTCTGTTGAAATTATTAATAATAGATTGGTTATTATTAAAAATATTAATAATAGATTAGTCACTGTGTTTAGAAATTGCAGTAATAATATCATCAACATATATGAAAAAAAAGGTATTTCGAAAGGTCATTTTTTCAAGGATTCTCTAATCAAATCATGCATCACCAAATTAGCAATTATTGGTGAAGCTGGGTGCCCCATTGCCGTACCAAATTTCTGCTTATATATCTTTTTATCAAACTGTTATGCTTATTTTTTACTTTGCTAGTAGTGTTACCTTTGTATATTAATTACATTTATAAATTGTAGACTCTGAAGATAATTAATCGCATAAATCGAAACCGGTCAGTTATATAATTGTTTGATTACAACCTGTCCAAAATAGGAAAACACGCAAACATTTTCTAACATTAAACGTTGTAAAAAAAGAGCTATTTCTTGGATCTCCAAAACACAGACACAATCTACGACCCAAAGATTTAATAAATAAATCAGCACTTTTTTCAATAGAACCAAAGTTTCAATAGCAATCGGCAAGGATATATAAGAATTCCATAAACTTTCATATTTATTAATTTTAAGTTTCTCAGCTTGATCAGCAACACTACCTGTTCTAATAGCAGACTTATTAAAATGGCTGGGAGCAAGAGACTCTGGGCAAGCAAAATCCCACATAAAACATTTGCCTCTTTCCCACCGAACTTGAGTGAGACCATCTGGATGATTACCATCAGATCTTGCTAAACCCACAGGTTCTAATATAGCTGGAACATTAATTGATCCCAAAGTACGACGAATTACGTCATTTATTGCTTGATGTCGCGATATTCTTCCAGAGCTTTTCAGGCAATATAGACCATGTAAACCATTTGCCAATAGTAAATCTTCACAGAAATTGCAATTATGCACATTTACTAAATTTGCTCCCACTCTCAGACCACAAGCTATTCCCATTTGGCTGTCATTGAGAAAAAGTGCCAGCGCTGGAGTAGGAATAGCATTAAGCCAAACGCCTGAGTTTCACTCAAAAGCAGCCAAAAGTCTAGCTTTTGAAATTAAGTCATCTTTAGAGTTTTGTAACAAATTATCTTGTATATGATGTATCAAAGCAGAATCATAAGGCTTTTGCAATTTTGATGTCGAAAAATCAAAATTAGGTAGACGAGAATAAAAAACTGCGTTGCCTTGTAAGCAACAATCAATTTCATGTTTTATAGAATTTTCAAATATAAATAATTTATCAAAAATATGTTTACTTCCAGTAATAGATGACAAAAAAGCCGTTAATGCTAGATCAGTAGCATTTCTCATTCCTAAACCACCTTCTTTTACTGGTAGAGAAGCTTGAATTCGGGATTAGTTAGAAAATTGAATAATTAGAATTTGTTCTAAAGCAGAGTGTATTGTATTATCAAAATCTTTTAAAATTTTGTTCAAATATACTGGAGATGTGAGTAGTATAAAAAGTAATTGTGGAATTACAACACAATTTTTTTAAAAAAAATATGCAGAATGGGAACGCTTCCTGATTGCCTTTCTATGGAAGAAATTTTTTATTTACCTTAGTTTTTTTCTGTTTTTTTTTTCATGTTATTTATTTATACAACTTGTTTTAATAAATTCAATTCATTATTTAAAAAAAAAGAGTTATGATAGATTTTCAACATTAGTTCTCGGAACATTGATTAAATTAGAATCAATCCCGTAATCTCCAAAAGGCTGTTAATTCACATTTTTGAATGTTAATTTGTAGACCAATAGAATTTCCCATTGTTTGAATGATTTGAAAGTCTCGTACCACATCGTCTTTAACATCACCAATAGTTCCATCATCCAAATACCATACATTTAAAAAAATTGATAACAAACTTGCAATTTTTTGAAGCGATAAACAAAATAGCAAAGGACCTAAAGGATCTCCTTGTTAAACTCTTTCTTGAGATTCAATGATATAGTTTTCATAATTGAGGAATGAAGGAAATTCATAAGCAGATCTTATATATGGTAATATTTCGGGAAAAATAGATTCTACTTCATTAAACATATTATTTCAATGAACACAGTTAAACGCATTTTTGAAATCAATCATAAGTAAAATTTTGTCATTTTCTTGTAATGAAAAAAAGTACGCACTGTGTACGACAGCTTCAGCGCCATGTAGGATTCCAAAACCAAGTTGATTGGGGGCAAACAATTCGGCTGCTCGTTGTTTGCAGGATAAAACTGCTAACTTGGAACAAAGACGTCTTAAGGTAATCCCCACTGCAATAGGGCGAATTCCACCATTTTTTTTTATTTAATGCACAGAGTCTAGCGCGGAAAAACAAAGTTCTAATTTCTAAATAAATATTGCCTTTAAGAACAAAATTACAAAAATTTGTAAGAGACTTCAATAATAATTTTGCAGATTCTCCATTTTTTTCTGAACACAGATCTTTTAGGTGTTTAGGTAGAAGACCATCTAAACCCGAAGCAGAACCTGGAGTAAAAGAAGCTAATGAAATCTTTACTTCTTCATATTTAATCTGTAAAATGTCATCAAGATTTGTATCAAACGATGGAACAAAAGACATACTTGAAACCTTTGGATGCAACTTAAGTTAAAAGTTTCAATATTAGGGTGTGCTAATACTGAATTTAAAAAGGCAATTCGTGCTGCTTCTTTAATTCATTTCCTCTAGTTTCTTCATAATTAATTTTGTTTTATAGTCAGTTGTTGAGTTTCTTTTAAATTTTTTGAGATTTATCTTTGGAGTTTCAATATGTTCAAGTTTTAACAGTTGCTTCTTTAAACCTTGTACCATTCTTTTGCCTCATATTTATAGCCCACTCTTTAAGAATTAATGCCAGTTTTTGCAAAGTCCGATTTTCATTCAATTCATAATTTCTGTCGTCACAAAATTCCGTAAATATGTCCCAGACGTACTTCTTGCTATTTATGGTATTTTTGGAGTATTTAATAAAATTATTCCTTTGATAGAATCATTATTCTAGTTACCAAACCTCGAGAACGACATAGTAAGGCCTAATGTAATGATTCTATTTCCAGTCACGTGTATTGAAATGACCGATCAGAATTTCAGGGATGTTTTCAATTTAATAACTATCCATGGGATGTTATCTAACAAAAATCTTACTGGTATTCGTGCTATTTACGTTAATGCTCAGCTCTCAGCTAAGCCCATTTTTAACGCAGCCTTAAGAAGACAATTTATATACCATTTCATCGTAGACGGAACCGTAAACTTTTCTATTAACAGAATGTATATTCTTATGTTCGACCTTAGAGACAACTGAACCTCCTACTAAAGCAACCAACAAAATTATACAACAAACTGTAACTATGATTCAAAATGTCTGGCTGCTGTATTTAAACATCAACAGTTTCAACAAGAAAACATTAGCTTTCAACTATATTGAAAATTACAATATACAAGGTTGCATGTTTGTTGAAAACAAGACAAAGACGGAGATAAATACGGACTATGGACTAAACTACAGCAATACTGAAACGCAATACTAAACGAGATGGACAATCACGCAAGAGGAGGCTCTTTGGTTCTGATGCATCCAAACCTGGCAATGGGTAAAGGCAATGCCCCAATACTAAACAATCACTTGAATGAATTTACGCACTTTACTATCCCACACCAAGACGGCAAAATCGATATCTCGCATACATACACCCTTACAGCTGATTAGGCCAAAACATATTTATTAAAGTTTTACTGTATAAATAATCCACTTGTAACTGGTGAAAAGGAACATCATGGACCCGAACACCATATCCGTTTAGGATAGAACATTTGGTCAACCACTTTATAAATACTGAATAATTATTGACGATTTTAACATAAACAGACAAAAGAAACGACAACTTAATAAATTTCTTCAAAACTCCGACTTTATTCACAGACTCACTGATGCCACATTTCTTATGCCAAATAACAACGACACAACTCTCGACATCTTTTTATATACACACAACACACGATACCTCACTTAGGATCAGACCATTTAGGAATATTGTTTACTGTGGCTTTAAATATCCAAATAACTTCAGACATACCCGTAACTCATAAAAAATAATCTTAAACAAAGCAGACATAAACAAGATTAAACAAGACATTACGGAATACATAAATAGAAGATCAAAATATCAAAAGATTGATATAGTACACATAACCGACTTCAATATAAATTCTCTACAAGTATACTTAACAACTGCCCACTGACAAAACCCACTTTTTACAAAAATAAATTGTACTGAGAATAAAACGTACTGAGACTAATTAAACAAAAGAGACAAAGGTATCGTGAATACAAAATAACGGACAATCGACAGCTAAAATCACACATGAACACATCTAACAAATACATTTAAACACTGACATACGAATACTGGAAAAAAGCTTCAACATGTCAAACATAGTACATAACGGATCTGAAAAGACGACAGACGAGGACAGCGTTACTTTATTTTCAAACTACTTTGAAAGTGCATTTACACCTAAAAACCATATTAATTTTGACAATGACCATTTCATAGTATTAAATAACTGGTACACACAAGACAACTATGTACACACAAGACAACTTTTACACACAAGACAACTATGACATACCGACAATTGAAGAAGACGAATACTACGACGCTATACAAGGAAAAAACTCACCTCCAGGCAAAGATAATGTTATATGTAAAAATGTACAAATTACGAACGAGTGAACACACAGGCATTTTATACAGACATTTAACTATTGCTTGGAGATCAGAGTTTGGAAAATGGAAAATAGGGACATTTGTCACTATAAGAAAACCAGGACTCCACGGATCACACACTAAAAACTACAGACCAATTACACTGGCTCCAATTCTAGGAAAAAACCCTAGAAAAAATTCAAAAACAGAATCTGGACAATAGTAAAAGCCCACGTTGGATTTAAACTTTCTCAGTCGATACCTTATTTATACTGACCAACAACATTCAGGAGACATACTTACAGAACAAGAAAACGGCAGCAATATTTCTAGACATAAACAAAGCAGTTTGCCATACTGGAATTCTCAACATAATGCAACAGCTTGCACTATCTAAATACATACCACATATGACTAATCAAATTCTATTCAACAGTACTCACTCCACGACATGGCGTTGCCCAGGGCTCTCCTCTTTCGCCACTACTGTACAACATTTACTGCCACGACATTTATAACTTTACAACTAGAAACAAAAATTACGATAACTTACATTTATACATACTACAATATGCAGTCAACACAGCACTCATTTCACCCATCAAAAACATACTTTCTACAATGAAACAACTTCAGGAACTGACAGACAAAACAACGACTTGGTTCAGCAAGTGGCGGCTAACTCCCTATCTCAACAACACGCAACTCCTCATTACCAACCATAACATAACTGATGCATCCCCAATAATACAAAAAGACGGTACGACGATCAAATATTTCCATGACATAAAATATTTTTTGCAATTTGCGATTAAAATGACATCTTTTTAGTTGCCATTTTTGATGTTGAAACAGCCTTCTTTTTTTTATTGTTCTAAAAAAAGCGTGAAAAAAAGACTTTTTTTCACTCTTTTTCTACTTTTTTTCACTCCTTTTACTTTTTTTCATTATTTTAAAAATTGCTAAAAACGTGGCAAAAAGTTATAAAACCGCAATGTTTTATTTATTAACAATATTAATTGTATAATTAGTAAGATTATTTAACTGAACAAGAACATATAAGCCACATTTCCATTAAATTTGAGTTAGCAAACACTTCTATTCGATTTGAATTATGTGAAGGAAGCTGTTTGATTTTTCGTTCCTAGGGGCGATTTCAATTGTTTTATCAATGTTTGCTCTAATTAATAACAAATTAAGCTTGAATCAAGCAACCGATTGTCATCTGATTATTAACTAATCTTTAATATTTTTTTATTTTAATTAAAAATTGCAAAAAATAGTGTATACAACACGAGCAAAATTAGTTATTTTTTCACTTGTCGTATTGTCCAACTCGGCTGACGCCTCGTTGGACAAATTTACGACTTGTGAAAAAATAACTTACATTTTGCTACTTGTTGTATAAATAACTATAAAACTAAATATTGCCACAAACATAATTTTCATAAACACGCCAACAAAATCCAAATCAAAATTTCCAAACAATCCAAACATTTCCGCTCCATAACATACAGCAATGGTCAAGGTATTAGCATCAATACAGCGACACAAACATACAAAAGCATTTGCAAACTTTTAATTGAATATAGTCATAATTATGACCAACTCAAACAGTAAGACAATACGAATTTTGGAGACAGTAGAGCAAATTGCACTAATAAACGCGAATAAAACAGAGAAATAACCCACTCTACAATCCTTCAACTGTCAGGTCTCTGATAAGATATTTGAATCTAATATTCTAAGATATTTAAATCTGTCCGTGTTGTTGAGATAGGGAGTTAGCCGCCACTTGCTGAACCAACTCATTCTTTTGTCTATCAGTCCTTGAAGTTGTTTCATTGTAGAAGTTAAGTTTTTGTTGTGTGAAATGAGAACTGTATCGTCTGCATATTGTAGTATGTATAAATTTAAGTTAACGTAATCTTTGTTTCTATTTGTAAAGTTCTGTTCTGTTGAAGAGATTTGCTTAGTCATGTGTAGTATGTATTTAGATAGCTGTTGCATTTTGTAGAGAAGTCCAGTATGCCAAACTGGGTCAAATGCTTTGTTTATGTCTAGGAATATTGCTGCTGTTTTCTTTTTCTGTAAGTGTGTCTCCTGAATGTTGTTCGTCCGTATAAATAAGGGATCGACTGAGAAAGTTTGAATCCAACGTGGGCTTTTACTATTGTCCAGATTCTGTATCTGAATTTTTTCTAGGGTTTTTCCTAGAATTGGAGCCAGTGTAATTGGTCTGTAGTTTTTAGTGTCTGATCCATGCAGTCTCGATTTTCTAATAGTGACAATTGTCCCCATTTTCCATATGGCTGGAAAAACTCTGATCTCCAACCAATTGTTAAATGTCTGTATAAAATGCCTGTGTGTGCCCTCATCCATATTTTCTATATTTTTACGTGTAACATTGTCTTTGCCTGGGGCTGATTTTTTTCCTTGTGTGGCGCCGTAGTATTCTTCTTCTTCAATTGTCGTAATATATATCATAGTTGTGTTGTGTGTAAAAGTTGCCGTTGTACCAGTTATTTAATTCTATGGAATGGTCATTGTCAAAATTAATATTTTCTTTAGGTGTAAATGCACTTTCAAATTACTTTGAAAATAAAGTAACGTTGTCCTCGTCTATCGTATTTTCAGTTCCGTTGTGCACTATGTTTGACATGTTGAAACATTTTTGTACCGTGCAAGTTTTTTGATGTCGTTAGGTTAGGTTTTGCCCTGTTTGGATTCGATATATTTGCAGGCTTCGAACCACTTCGGTTTCCAGTATTTGTATGTCAGTGATTAAATGTATTTGTTAGATGTGTTCATGTCTAATTTTAGCTGTCGATTGTCCGTTATTTTGTATTCACGATACATTTGTCTCTTTTGTTTAATTAGCCTCAGTACGTTTTAGTCGTTGTACAATTTATTTTTGTAAAAAGTGGGTTTTGTCAGTAGCCAGTTGTTAACTATATTTGTTGAGAATTTATTTTGAAGTCGGTTATTTGTACTATATTAATTTGGTCTTTTTACATTTATATAATCCGTAATGTCTTGTTTAATCTTGTCTGCTTTGTTAAAGTTTATTTTGTAAGTTATGTCTGAAGTTATTTGGATATTTAAAGCCACAGTAAACAATATTCCTACATGGTCCGATCCTAAGTGAGGTATCGTGTGTTGTGTGTATATAAAAAGATGTCGAAAGTTTTGTTGTTGTTATTTGGCATAAGAAATGTGGCATCAGTGCATCTGTAAATAAAGTCGGAGTTTTGAAGAAATTTATTAAGTGGTCGTTGCTTTTGTCTGTTTATGTTAAAATCGTCAATAATTATACAGTATTTATAAAGTGGTTGACCAAATGTTCTATCCTAAGCGGATATGATATTCGGGTCCATGATGTCCCTTTTCACCAGTTACAAGTGGATTATTTATAAAGTGAAACTTTAATAAATATGTTTTCGCCTAATCAACTGTAAGAGTATGCGAAGAAGATATCAATTTTGCCGTCTTGGTGTGGGACAGTAAAACGCGTAAATTCGTTCAAGTGATTGTTTAGTATTGGGTAATTACATTTACCCATAGCCAGGTTTGGATGCATCAGAACCAAAGAGCCTCTTCTTGCGTGATTGTCCATGTCGTTAAGTATTGCGTTTCAGTTTTGTTGTAGTTTAGTCCATAGTCCGTATTTATCTCCGTCTTTGTCTTGCTTTCAACAAACATGAAACCTTGTATACTGTTATTTTCAATATCAGTTAAAAGCTAACGTTTTCTTGTTGTTGAAACTGTTGATGTTTAAATACAGCAGTTGCACCCCAGACATTTTGAATCATAGTTACAGTTTGTAGTGTAATTTTGTTGGTCGCTTTAGTAGAAGGTTCAGTTGTGTCTCTAAGGTCGAACATAAGAATATACATTCTGTTAAAAGAAAAGTTTATGGTTCTGTCTACGATGAAATGGTATATAAATTGTCCTCTTAAGGTTTTGATTAGTTTGCCGTATTGTAAGGGTGGTTGTTTTCGTTGCTATATGTAGTGAATTCTGCTGTTTATTTTTAGTGTAAGGTTGACTATTCTACATGCAAAATGCACTTTTCTTTATTAAAACAATTGCATCTGATATCCTATTCGTGCCTTGCGCGAAAGCCAAACTATTTCAAATATCCGAAATTGAAGAAACAGTGCTCAGGAAATCAACGAACATATTGAGACGGGTGCGAGGAAGATGAGCTCTGAATATTTGTCATCAATTTTTTTGGCAACTTTTGGTTAATTTTTTGTTATATCCGTACCATAATATAAAAGTACAGGCTTTGCTTTCCAGGGATATTCCACAGCGTCTGAACTTTTGTCGGTGGTAAATTCAGAATGTTACACCAAATCCGCAGTTTGAGTCACAAATTATGTTTACAGACGAAGAAAATTATATTTTTGCAATTTGCGATTAAAATGACATCTTTTTAGTTGCCATTTTTGATATTGAAACAGCCTTCTTTTTTTTATAGTTCTAAAAAAAGCGTGAAAAAAAGACTTTTTCTAATTTTGGCATGTAAAATGTGACTTTTCAAAATCGATTGTAGTTGGCAAACGGCACATTTTACGCAACTGGTGATGTAATGAAAAATATTTCACAACTGGTGATGAAAAGTTCCGAATAAAGCCTACTTGTTTTGATAAAATTCACTAAATTATTAATATCATAAGTTTAACAAACTCTTTTTTGAGAAGGTTCTTGTAAAAATTAGAAAAAATCTTGTATGCAACATGTTAGGAAATGCTATTTTGTGTAACTCGCGTTATTTTGCAGAACTCGCTGCGCTCGTCCCGCAGAAATCCGCTCGTTACACAAAAAAATGCATTTCCTAACTGGTTGCATAAATAGCTATTTTTTCACTCTTTTTCTACTTTTTTTCACTCTTTTTACTTTTTTTCATTATTTTAAAAATTGCTAAAAGCGTGGCAAAAAGTTATAAAACCGCAATGTTTTATTTATTAACAATATTAATTGTACAATTAGTAAGATTATTTAACTGAACAAGAACATATGAGCCACATTTCCATTAAATTTGAGTTAGCAAACACTTCTATACGATTTGAATTATGTGAAGGAAGCTGTTTGATTTTTTGTTCCTAGGGGCGATTTCAATTGTTTTATCAATGTTTGCTCTAATTAATAACAAATTAAGCTTGAATCAAGCAACCGATTGTCATCTGATTATTAACTAATCTTTAATATTTTTTTATTTTAATTAAAAATTGCAAAAAATAGTGTATACAACACGAGCAAAATTAGTTATTTTTTCACTTGTCGTATTGTCCAACTCGGCTGACGCCTCGTTGGACAAATTTACGACTTGTGAAAAAATAACTTACATTTTGCTACTTGTTGTATAAATAACTATTCTAATACTATTTTAGAATAATAACATTCTTGAACTAATTTTAATTTTAGAATGTACTCATTCTGCAACAAGTGCAAGAATATTCATTCTTATACAAGTGATAGAATGGCCACATGTGGCGCCATCTCATGGAAGTTGACGCAACATTAAGCTTATTGTATTTTGATTAATGAATTATCCATTTATCTTATTAATTGTTGATATTAGTGATATTATAATTCAATCAACTAAATCATTCATATTTAGAACATTCTTTATGACATTTTATAACTAATTTTGTTTATTAATACATATATTATAGCGGCGACATCTGTGAAATAATTGCCAAAAGCGACTAATTGCCTAAAAACGTAAAAACTGACGTATTTTAATTGACGATAGTATTAGAAAAAGTGTAGTCTGAAACTCGTCGGAATGAATATTCAGCCCTCGTGGAACCGTCACACTCGCCTTCGGCTCGTGTGACAAATTTCAACTCGGGCTGAATATTCTCATTCCGCACTCGTTGCAGAATATACTATTCTTCGTCTGTAAACATAATTTGTGACTCAAATTGCGGATTTAGTGTAACATTCTGAATGTACCACCAACAAAAGTTCAGACGCTGTGGAATATCCCTGGAAAGCAACGCCTGTACTTTTAGATTATGGTACGGATATAACAAAAAATTAACCAAAAGTCGTCAAAAAAATTGATGACAAATATTCAGAGATCATCTTCCTCGTACCCGTCTCAATATGTTTGTTGATTTCCTGAGCACTGTTTCTTCAATTTCGGATATTTGAAATAGTTCGGTTTTCGGGCAAGGCACGATTAGGATATCAGATGCAATTGTTTTAATAAAGAAAAGTGCGCCTGACGAGAAAAATGCAAGAGGCATTTTGCATGTAGAATCGTCAACCTTACACTAAAAGAAAAAACAGCAGAATTCACTACATATAGGAACGGAATCAACCACCCTTACAATACGGCAAACTAATCAAAACCTTAAGAGAACAATTTATATACCATTTCATCGTAGACAGAACCGTAAACTTTTCTTTTAACAGAATGTATATTCTTATGTTCGACCTTAGAGACACAACTGAACCTCCTACTACAGCGACCAACAAAATTACATTACAAACTGTAACTATGATTCAAAATGTCTGGCGTGTAACTGCTGTATTTAAACATTAACAGTTTCAACAACAAAAAAACATTAGCTTTCAACTATATTGAAAATAACAATATACAAGATTTCATGTTTGTTGAAAGCAAGACGGAGATAAATACGGACTATGGACTAAACTACAACAAAAATGAAACGCAATACTTAACGACATGGACAATCACGCAAGAAGAGGCTCTTTGGTTCTGATGCATCCAAACCTGGCTATGGGTAAAAGTAATGCCCCAATACTAAACAATCACTTGAACAAATTTACGCGCTTTACTGTCCCACACCAAGACGGCCAAATCGATATCTTCCTCGCATACTGTTACAGTTGATTAGGCGAAAACATATTTATTAAAGTTTCACTTTATAAATAATCTACTTGTAACTGGGGAAAAGGGACATCATGGACCCGAATACCATATCCGCTAAGGATAGAACATTTGGTCAACCACTTTATAAATACTGTATAATTATTGACGACTTTAACATAAACAGACAAAAGCAACGACAACTTAATAAATTTCTTCAAAACTCCGACTTTATTCACAGATGCACTGATGCCACAAACTTTCGACATCTTTTTATATACACACAACACACGATACCTCACTTAAGATCGGACCATGTAGGAATATTGTTTACTGTGGCTTTAAATATCCAAATAACTTCAAACATAACTTACAAAATAAACTTTAACAAAGCAGACAAGATTAAACAAGACATTACGGATTATATAAATGTAAAAAGACCAAATTAATTTATTACAAATAACCGACTTCAAAATAAATTTTCAACAAGTATATTTAACAACTGGTCACTGACAAAACCCACTTTTTACAAAAATAAATTGTACTGAGACTAAAACGTACTGAGACTAATTAAACAAAAGAGACAAATGTATCGTGAATACAAAATAACGGACAATCGACAGCTAAAATTAGACATAAACACATCTAACAAATACATTTAATCACTGACATACGAATACTGGAAACCGAAGTGGTTCGAAGCCTGGTAATAAATCGAATTCAAACAGGGCAAAACCTAACCTAACGACATCAAAAAACTTGCACGGTATAAAAAAGCTTCAACATGTCAAACATAGTACACAACGGAACTGAATATACGAAAGACGAGGACAACGATCAGAGTTTTTCCAGTCATATGGAAAATGGGGACAATTGTCACTATTAGAAAACTGAGACTGCATGGATCAGACAGTAAAAACTACAGACCAATTACACTGGCTCCAAATCTAGGAAAAACTCTAGAAAAAATTCAGATACAGAATCTGGACAATAGTAAAAGCCCACGTTGGATTCAAACCTTCTCAGTCGATCCCTTATTTATACTGACGAACAACATTCAGGAGACACAGTTACAGAAAAAGAAAACAGCAGCAATATTCCTAGACATAAACAAAGCATTTGACCCAGTTTGGCATACTGGACTTCTCTACAAAATGCAACAGCTTGCACTATCTAAATACACACTACACATGACTAAGCAAATCTATTCAACAGAACAGAACTTTACAAATAGAAACAAAGATTAAGTTAACTTAAATTCATACATACTACAATATGCAGACGACACAGTTCTCATTTCACACAACAAAAACTTAACTGCTACAATGAAACAACTTCAGAAACGTATAGACAAAAGAATGACTTGGTTCAGCAAGTGGCGGCTAACTCTCTATCTTAACAACACGGACAGATTTAAATATCTTAGAATATTAGATTCAAATATCTTATCAGAGACCTGACAGTGAGAAAGGTAGGAAGGGTTTCGTCCGTGTGTTTTTCGTAGTGTTTTGATAGGTTGTTTTCTGATAGAATTAATATCATCGCTATTAATGCAAAGGTAATTCAAAATCGTCCAGTTTGTTTCGTTGTCTTTCATTTTCTGTCAAAGTTATTTAAATTTGTCCATATTGGTGGTCATGTTTAGCAGTTCAAAAGCAAGCTGGTTTGAAGGATTGTAGAGTGGGTTATTTCTCTGTCTTATTCGCGTTATTTTTCTTAGTGCAATTTGCTTTGATGTCTCCAAAATTCCTATTGTCTTACTGTTTGAGTTGGTCATAATTATGTCTATAGTCAATTAAAGGTTTGCAAATGCTTTTGTATATTTGTGTCGCTGTGTTGATGCTAATAGCTTGATCATTGCTGTATGTTAGGGAGCGGATATGTTTGGATTGTTTGGAAATTTTGATTTGGATTTTGTTGGCGTGTTTATGAAAATTATGTTTGTGGTCAATATTCAGTTTTAAATATTTTATGTCATGGAAATGTTTGATCGTCGTACCGTCTTTTTGTATTATTGGGAATGCGTCAGTTATGTTGTGGTTGGAAATGAGGAGTTGCGTGTTGTTGAGATAGGGAGTCAGCCGCCACTTGCTGAAACAAGTCGTTGTTTTGTCTGTCAGTTCCTGAAATTGTTTTATTGTAGAAAGTATGTTTTTGATGGGAAAAATGAGTGTTGTGTCGTCTGCATTATGTTGTATGTATAAATTTAAGTTTATTTTTATAAGTTTAAGTTTAACGTAATTTTTGTTTCTATTTGTAAAGTTTTAAATGTCGTTTCAGTAAATGTTGTACAGTAGTAGCAAAAGAGGAAAGCCCTGGGCAACGCCATGTCGTGGAGTGAGTACTGTTGGATAGAATTTGATTAGTCATATGTAGTATGTATTTAGATAGTGCAAGCTGTTGCATTTTGTTGAGAATTCCAGTATGCCAAACTGGGTCAAATGCTTTGTTTATGTCTAGGAATATTGCTACTGTTTTCTTGTTCTGTAAGTATGTCTCCTGGATGTTGTACGTCAGTATAAATAAGGTATCGACTGAGAAAATTTAAATCCAACGTGGGCTTTTAGTATTGTCCAGATGGTGTTTCTGAATTTTTTCTAGGGTTGTCCTAGAATTGGAGCCAGTGTAATTGATCTGTAGTTTTTAGTGTCTAATCCGTGGAGTCCTGGTTTTCTTATAGTGACAAATGTCCCTATTTTCCAAACTCTGATCTCCAAGCAATAGTTAAATGTCTGTATAAAATGCCTGAGTGTTCCCTCATTCGTAATTTGTACATTTTTACATGTAACATTGTCTTTGCCTGGAGGTGAGCTTTTTTTGTGTAGCGTCGTAGTATTCGTCTTCTTCAATTGTCGGTATGTCATAGTTGTCTTGTGTGTACCAGTTATTACAGTGTGTACATAGTTGACTTGTGTGTACCAGTTATTTAATACTATGAAATGGTCATTGTCCAAATTAATATGGTCTTTAGGTGTAAATGCACTTTCAAAGTGGTTTGAAAATAAAGTAACGCTGTCCTCGTCTGTCGTCTTTTCAGATCCGTTGTGTACTATGTTTGACATGTTGAAGCTTTTTTGTACCGTGCAAGTTTTTGATGTCGTTCCAATGGGTTTCACCCTGTTTGGATTCAATATATTTGCAGGCTTCGAACCACTTCTGTTTCCAGTATTCGTATGTCAGTGTTTAAATGTATTTGTTAGATATGTTCATGTGTGATTTTAGGTGTCGATTGTCCGTTATTTTGTATTCACAATACATTTGTCTCTTTTGTTTAATTAGTCTTAGTACGTTTTAGTCTCAGTACAATTTATATTTGTAAAAAGTAGGTTTTGTCAGTGGGCAGTTGTTAGGTATACTTGTAGAGAATTTATATTGAAATCGGTTATGTGTACTATATCAATCTTTTGATCTTTTGATCTTCCATTTATGTATTCCGTAATGTCTTGTTTAATCTTGTTTATGTCTGCTTTGTTTAAGATTATTTTTTATGAGTTACGGGTATGTCTGAAGTTATTTGGATATTTAAAGCCACAGTAAACAATATTCCTAAATGGTCTGATCCTAAGTGAGGTATCGTGTGTTGTGTGTATATAAAAAGATATCGAGAGTTGTGTCATTGTTATTTGGCATAAGAAATGTGGCATCAGTGAGTCTGTGAATAAAGTCGGAGTTTTGAAGAAATTTATTAAGTTGTCGTTGCTTTTGTCTGTTTATGTTAAAGTCGTCCATAATTATACAGTATTTATAAAATTGTTGACCAAATGTTCTATCCTAAACGGATATGGTGTTCGGGTCCATAATGTTCCTTTTCACCAGTTACAAGTGAATTATTTATACAGTGAAACTTTAATAAATATGTTTTGGCCTAATCAGCTGTAAGCGTGTATGTATGCGAGGAAGATATCGATTTTGCCGTCTTGGTGTGGGATAGTAAAGTGCGTAAATTCATTCAAGTGATTGTTTAGTATTGGGGCATTGCCTTTACCCATTGCCAGGATTGGATGCATCAGAACCAAAGAGCCTCCTCTTGCGTGATTGTCCATCTCGTTTAGTATTGCGTTTCAGTATTGCTGTAGTTTAGTCCATAGTCCGTATTTATCTCCGTCTTTGTCTTGTTTTCAACAATCATGCAACCTTGTATATTGTAATTTTCAATATAGTTGAAAGCTAATGTTTTTAAATACAGCAGCCAGACATTTTGAATCATAGTTACAGTTTGTTGTATAATTTTGTTGGTTGCTTTAGTAGGAGGTTGAGTTGTCTCTAAGGTCGAACATAAGAATATACATTCTTTTAAAAGAAAGTTTACGGTTCCGTCTACGATGAAATGGTATATAAATTGTCTTCTTAAGGCTGCGTTAAAAATGGGCTTAGCTGAGAGCTGAGCTTTATAGTAAATAGCACGAATACCAGTAAGATTTTTGTTAGATAACATCCCATGGATAGTTATCAAATTGAAAACATCCCTGAAATTCGGATTGGTCATTTCAATACACGTGACTAGAAATAGAGTCATTACATTAGGCGTTAATATGTCGTTCTCGAGGTTTGGTAACTAGAATAATGATTCTATCAACGGAATAATTTCATTAAATACTCCAAAAATACCGTAAATAGCAAGAAGTACGTCTCGGGCATATTTACGGAATTTTATGACGACAGAAATTATGAATTGAATGAAAATCGGACTTTGCTAAAATTAATTCTTAAAGATTGGGCTATAATAATAAATCTATTCAAAAGTATCATATTCAAACAAGCACGGTACCCTCGAGACGCCTCAAGAAAAATGCTAGAAATGGATCCAATAAGCATAAAATGAGCTCCGTCCCATTGAAAGTCGAAGAATTAAATAAAATTATTAATTTTTGGCAAAACGTGCCAGGGAGGTTCAAACATTTAAAAAAAAACATTTGTCAACTGCACACATACTAAATATTTGGTATTATTAATTAAGCTAAAAATGTACTTAGTGATTTTTGCCAGAACGTCGAGGAAATATTAAATGCTTCTATCACATACCTAATAAGCTTTTGCAATTGAACTTTTACTATTCAATTTTTTGGTAAGATAATTGTATGTGTTCTATTGGTAGCGCGAAATTAAACATTAAACAACGCCAAACACTAAATATTAAAGGGATTATCTGATTTCAATTTTTTTTTTTCATTATTAAAATGCATATTTCTTTTATAATATTATTTTAAAGAAAAGTTCCAGTAAGGGAAGCTAAGTGTAAGAAAATTTTATGTGTACCTCTTGAGAATATACTCGACGTGTTTTTTTCTTGAATTCTAGTTTTAAAATGAACATACCGACAAGATAATATTCAGAGTAGAGATTTCTCTGAACTGAAGTATGTTGGAGCGGAGGCCGTACCACATATCTATCTTTTATCTATATTGTAGGCGCAGGAGATTTTTAAACTGGCCTTTAATACTTTTTCCATCAAATTTGTGTGTTCGGACAACTGTTATGGCTTAACGGTTGAAAGATAAGCTGTGGAGAAAAGATGTCGAGCCATTTATCGAGAATTCTTTAAAAAAAATTAATTTTGTATAATCTTGTTTATGTGTGGTTTTTGTACCTTTGAATATATTCGGCGTTTTCCAAAATTATTTCTTTTCTATTTCCGATTTAGTTCATATGTTCTCGACTTTTGTTTTCGACGGTCATTGCTGTATGTAATATTTTAGTACTAATATCATATAGCAAAATTTAATCCAAGTTAGTGGGAATTAGTGGACAGTATTCAAAATAAATAAAACTTCAAGTCGACTTGAATACTGTGAAGTTTGCAGCACGAAGCGAAACCGAGTGCTGCAAACCTCACTCGAGTCGAAAATACTTTGTTCTCTCCGTCATACATGCTAATTTTTGCAAAGCTGGCAAAAAAGATTTTCGATGTGCAGCTGCTTTCTTTAACAAGGCATTCTTATTTATTTTTTGGGTCTTTGAATAACCCTATATCAGAGTACATATGAATCAGCAGTAAAAAAATGTCGACAATAATCATACGGAGGGTTTACGGTCTAATACTTTAGTTTTTAATGCGTGATAGTGCAGGTCAAATAACACAATTTATCAAAAAGGCAACTAACATATAGATTGATACGGAACATATAATCAACAATAGTGACATGTAAGTACATTTAAATCGCATTGTATTAAATTTTAAAATGTTTAGGTCAATGATAGCAGAGACAAGTTAAAGACGATCAAGTGAGTTTTGAAATCATAGTAGGTTTTTTCGCCGCCATTTTTCAGAAAATAGTTACATAAGCCTTGCAACACGGAGACTACGTGCTGATGCTGTCCCTACATTATTTTCATGCCAAGTGGAAATAGAGTCAAGTAGACAAACCTAAAAGATTTAGGAAATGTTGTTTTTTCAAAAAATTCTGGGCTTGTAGAATGTTTGTGCTTGGAATAACACTAGGAATTATTATTAGTTAATAAGTTGTTTGTTTTATTTTTATTTCAGGGGCAGCAGTAAATGATGTAATACCAAATACAAGAAGCATTTGCAATACCCAACGGTCTGTATTCCGAAAAAGTAAAATTCCGGCAAATTGTAGAGCAATTGCTTTTCTTTCATACCCGCACGGGAAACGCAATTTCGGATGCCTGCCGACAAGCAGCCAAAATCAAACTGAAGGCTTCGAAATCAATCAAACATTTTCGCTGCTTGTCGACCGGCTACCGAAACCGCATTGCCCTGTGCAGTATGTAAAGAAAATAGTATGTTGACCTCGTGGGCGACAGTCGATTCTCAAATCGCATGGTTGTCCGACTCGCTTCGCTCCTACGGCAACTTTATGCTCGTTGGGCGTCTCCTACGTCTCCCACTTGGTGAATAATGTACTATTACCGACGATCTTTTGGTAACCTGTATCGACATAAATTTAGAGGCGACCTAGGCAAAATGGACCGCTACAATTAGTTTAATAAACACTTAGATGATAGACAGAGGACTAGAAATAGCCCCGCAAAAAACAAAAACGGCACCCCTAACGGGACGTTCGTTTCTTGCCAAGAGTCCATATTGATTCGTTTTTGTACGTGCTAATTTTTTTGCGTCGCTTTGTAGCAGTTTTTTGTCGCTCGCATGGTGTGTCAAGTCTCTGACCTTATGTATTCGACACTATTTGCTTAAAATTTGTTTCTGTCTCTTTCGGGAATTTAACTATCTTTGTCGTTTATTTTAAAATACGCTTTCGTTTTTACGCGTTTGTTTGACTTTTTCGCTTTAACTTGTCGTTTACTATAGCCGTCGCCGCCGTTAAATTAAAACAAGCGATTGCGTTTCGCGATGATGTCATCTCGCGTTTGTCCGAATTAAAACGCGTGGCGGAACAAGCCCATAGCCAGGAAGAATTGTATGAATTTCTACACATATAATTCAAAGCCAGATATGCTCCCATTGAAGACATGTTTGCCGAATTTACTCAACTCCAGGGAAATTTTCTGACGGCGATGTGTGCCATAGAGGGCGCCAATTTAAAGGGGCAAATGAAAATTCGGGAACTGTTTCATGATAGTTATTACAGAATTAAAGCCGTTTATACTGACTTATTTGACGGGAATCCGGTCCAAGTGACTGCGTCAGAAGGAACGTTGGCTAAGACCCGGGTGAGGGGAAGTTTAATTGGGAAGGGGAAGTTTAAAGACCCGGGAAGTTTAATTGGGATCTCCGTCAGTGGAAACCTTTTGTCGATATGTATACCGCTACTATTGACGAAAACGCCGCGCTGTCAAATATTGAGAAATTCAATTTTTTAATTCAGGTCTCAAAGATGCTCCACTGCCGTTGGTCCAATGTATTCCTAAATCGCACGATAATTATCCGATCGCGTTTGATACTCTGTGAAAAAGGTTTACTAATAAATGATTATTAGCCTCGTCGCATTGGAAAGCCATAGATAGCCATTGAAATTGTCAGATCTCAGCTCAGTCGCTTGGTGCGCTTATTAACATGTTTTTAGAGAACTTAACAGCTTTAAAAAATTTGGGTTTTGCTTGCGATCAATGGGACTTTATTATGTTCCAAATGTTGATGAAACGGCTGGACGCAGAAACTATCACACGATTTGAACTTACAATTGATTCAAGTTCTTCGGAAATGCCAACCTTTGCTTCGCTGATCGCGTTTGTTTCACAACAATGCAACGCGCTCGAAAACGTGAATGACGTTACTACACCTTCGGTTCGCAAACATTTTAATGTGGTTCGCAACGTTTCTCCGTCGATTACTCGTTCCGGTGTGCCTAAACGCGGCTCTTCGTTTTTCGTGAAAACTAGCAATTCCTGTTCGCTTTGCCACTTCGATCATTTAATCTACAAATGCAATGCATTTTTCGCCAAAACTCCGCAAGATTGTTATAGTGGTGCCAAACAACAAAAGTGGTGTTTAAATTGTTTAGGTTCCAAACACCAACTCAAAGACTGTAAGTCTAAGTATGGATGTCGGATATGTTCTCAACGACATGACACTTTGTTACGTTTCGACCGGCCTGATATTTCGCTTCCTTCTACTAGTTCCGCGCCGTCTTCGGACCATGCTTTAAGTTCTCTTCAGGTTACTTCGTTTACTAACATGATTCCTGCCAAGTCTACAGTCTTGTTGTCGACGGCTGTTGTTGAAATACGGAATACGGGGTTGTCGAAATACGGAATACGGAAAATTTTATTTCCAAAAGTTGCGTTTCCCGTTTGGGTTTATCAAAGTATTCGCTCTCGTTTTGCATCAGTGGATTAGACCAAATGAGTTCCAATTATTCATCTGACGTAACTTGCATTAAACGTTCTCGGTATGCGCCGCGTCGGGAATGTTATCTAGAGGCCGTTGCCATTCCTAAAATTTTTGGGGATATGCCCAATATGTCGTTTTCTCTGTCGCCGTGGCCGCATCTTTCAAATATTAACTTAGCTGATCCTGATTATCACGTTTTGCGAACCATCGACATGATGATGGGGGTTGAACTTTTTGCGCACATTATGACAGACGGCCGATTGAAAGGTAGAAGGGAAGAACCAATTGCCTGCAACACGACCTTTGGATGGATCCTAAAGGAAAAAATCAATCTCCACTCCAACTCTGCTTCGCCTTCCATAAATAGTTTTTGTTCGTTAGTATCGAAAACTTCGCTTAAATCGATTGTTAAAAAAATTTGGGAAATAGAGGAGATCGCGCTGCTACCACCCGCTTGTCTAGACGAAGTTCAGGCTGAAACAATTTTCGCAAGCAACCACTTTCGTCAAGTGTCTGGACGTTATGTCGTCCCATTACCATATAAAGATTATTGCCCAGCGTTGATTAATTGCGCTGGAAAAACGATTAGAGAGGGAACTTTCGATGAAACAACAATATCACGATTTCATGCAAGACTATCGTGATTCTGGCCATATGCATTTTCTCAATAAACCGAAAGACACTCCATTTTCGTATTACATTCCCCATCACTGTGTGATATAGACGGATATTGTTGAGTCCATACTGGGTGTGGTGTTTGACGCCTCAGTAGGGACCTCGGAACAGCTTTTTTTAAACGATTTGCTTTTGGTAGGTCCGAAACTCCAACCGAACATTGCAATGTGGCTTTGTCATTTTCGCTTTTTCCCTGTTGTGCTTACCGCTGATGTCCGCCAAGTGTATCGGCAAATCTTAGTCTCAGAACAGCATCGTAGTTATCAAAGGATCTTATGCGTCAGCGGAAGCGGAACCAATTCTATTTCGTCAGCAAAACCAATTCGAACCTAACTAAATACAGTTACGTATGGCGTTTCATCCGTCACGTTTCTAGCTCTTCGGACGATGATACAACTGGCGATGGATGGAAAGAATCGTTTTCCGTTCGAGTCTTCGGTGCTATTATCAAACGTATACATGAACGATATTGTAACCGGTTGCAATTCCATCGAAGAAGCTTTAACGCTGCGCCATCAGTTGACCAACTTTTGCAAACTGGTGGATTTGAGCTTCGAAAGTGGGCAAGTAATCACCCTGATGTTTTGAATAATCTTGACAAAACCCATTGTCAAATCAACCCGCTTTCGTTTGATTCCAAGGAACAAGTAGTTAAAATTTTAGGTTTGCAGTGGAATTCAAATTTGGATTGTTTCACGTACAAAGTGCAGCCTTTAGATCGGCCCTGTACGAAATGAACCCTCTTGTCAGAACTCGCTCGTATCTTCGATCCGATTGGATTTCTCGCTCCTGTTACTTTCTGTGCAAAGGTTCTAATATAGCGCTTGTGGGCTTTGAATTTGAGTTGGGATGAACAACCTCCCTCTAAGATCATTGACCAATGGTCAAATTACAAATCGCAATTACCTTTGTTTGCCAGTCTCAAAGGTGTCTGCAGATTGTGCATCTCGCGGTTTATCGCCTTCTGATTTAGTTTCGATTTTTTTTTTGGTGGGCTGGGCCCAAATTTCTGCAGAGTCTCGATTCCGATCTAGTCGTATCGTACAAGGTCTTGCCTGATCGAGGAGAAGAAAAGGACGATGTTAACAGTCGCAGTCGCGAAAGGTGAGTCGGCCCCGTAAGACGACTTATTACATCGGTTTTCTTCGTTGCGAAAGATTCAGAGTATTGTCGCCTATTGCCGTCGTTTTATAAATAACTGCAAATCAAAAATTTGTAATTCCGCCCCGCTGTCGGAGCAAGAACTCGACTCTTCTCTCAGAATCCTTGTAAGGCACCTACGGCAAGACGTCTTTCGTGCTCAAATCGCTTTGTTAAACATTGGATCTCGTATCAATCTGTTCTGAAAATTATCTGCCTTTTTGGACGCAGCCGATGTTCTCAGAGTGGGCGGGGGGATTCGCAACTCTTTTGACGCAAGAATCCTATGCTACTTCCTGCGTCTCATCGATTGACTGAGTGGGTGATTGAGTATTTCCATCTTCGTTATTTGCATCCCGGATCTCAGACGCTTCACACTTAACGACAACAATTCTGAATTTTGTCTGCAAAGCGCGTAATCTCTCGTATAGTATCTAAATGCATTTGTTGCTGGCGTCTAAATCCCTCCGCAGTCCAACCCCTGATGAACGACTTGCCGACTCTACGTTTGTCCCAACTAAAACCGTTTTCGTGCGTCGGTGTTGACTATGGCGGTCCTTTCAACGTTACTCTTGGAAAGAGTAGAGTAATAAAAAGCACAAAGGCTTATATCTACTTATTTGTTTGTTTCGCAACTAAGGCTTTTCATATTGAACTGGCTTCAGATTTATTGTCCGACTGTTTTTTAACCGCTTTTCGTCGTTTTGTTGCGCGCCGTGGCTGTTGTTCATATGTTTTTTTCCGAATGCGGCACAAACTTTGTTGGAGCCAATAAGTTGATTGTGCAATTTATGCAAAAAGCTGCCGTTAAGGAGGGTTTTAAATAGTATTTTAATCCTCCATTTGCGCGTGAGACGCTTGTGGGAAGACGGAATTAAATCAGTAAAACCCATTTGTATCGCGTTGTCGGCGACCAGTTGCTTCAGCATCTCCACGAAAATTTTTTGTCGCGTTAGCATATAGAATATCTGCATACGCTGCAACAACGGAGCAAATGGACGGCCTCTTCGATACCAATTCAGCTTGGCACGTTGGTGTTAGTTACAAACTGTTTAGTTGCACCGAGGGAATGGAATCTGGCTCGTGTTATCGCAGTTCATCCGGGACCAGATGGTATTGTTCGGGTTGTAACGCTAAAAACCGTTAATGGCGGACTAAAGCGCCCAGTCGTCAAGTTGTGCCCCCTGTCTAATATTTTGGTTGTTTAAAACACCGTTCCACGTTTTTGGTGAGCGGTATGTTCTGTTCGTTCGTTTTGTTAATTGTTTTGTTATGTTCTAGAGATGGAAAGAAACAGATTTTTTGTAATACATTTTTAGTTTCGATAAACGATTGTTCACACAACAGTTCACGACAGTTCACACAACACCGATTGGTGTTGTGTGAACAAACACCAAGCAGAGCTTTGGCGCTACTCTATCCACGATCGTGGATAGATTAGCGAGTGGGTCTTGATCGATCACGCGGGATTGGGACAAAAACAGGTTTGAAGCCACTCTCTAACCTTGACCATGAACGTTCCTCAGTTTGCTCATTCGCTATCGTCTCTTTCCTTCGCTTCTCTGTTCAATTTCCTAACCACTGCTTTTCCTGTCTCTTTCGTTTTCGCTTCTTCAGCATCGTTTTTTGTTTGGTACTTCCAGAACGAGGACTTGCGACAAGCTCAATGCTGACAGCCACAAGACGCCAAGATAAGTGCATTTAATTCATAATTCGACGTTTTTCTCTTTCGTTTATTTCTCTTTATTTTGGTTGTGAAATCAATTAAACTTCGCCGCATTAACAGTGCTATTACCGGAGCTGTAATGTCTGTTTTAAAAATACATATAATGTTAGCCGTTAAAAAAAAATATGATATAATAAACATTTATTTCAACTACTGGGTTTTATTTATTATAGGAATATGTGACTGCTATAATGCTTTATTTCTATAACATATGTTATAGAAATTTCTTTATTTCAATAACATGTTATAGAAATAAATTATTATAATAATTGAGAAAATAAGCATTTAGAAAAAAAACGCCATTTGGTAAACGGTAGATAAGATCACTAGATAAGTGTTATTATATACGCGCGCCCTCTGCTATCACCTTCCCAAAAAGTGGAGTACCTATTTGATAAATCGAACTCTAGTTGAGTTGACTGTCTCTAACTTGTCTCTGATGATAGTGACAATTTAATTCGCATGTGATTACTCGCACATGTATTTTGGTCACTTTGGCATCGAATATAAGACAGTAGTTTTTACTACAGCGACAATATAATTCATGGCCAACTAGAACCTGTTTAGGACACCTAAAACGCATAGCTCAGACCCTATCATATCGGATATAATAAACAATATCGTAACCAGTGAATATAAAATTATACCGGCTATAACTATCTTTTTTTATAAAGGCATTAGAAAGAGATAGTTAAAGCGAGTATAATTTACCATAGCAACATATTTGTCAGTGTCACTACTTATTAATATTGTGTGACGTACGTCACTTTGCATATATTGTACCAAAATGAGTTCCGAAGATCGTTGGGGAACAGTTTCTGAAGACAATATTGTGTAATATATTGAAATTGTTTCCATTCATTATATTGTCTTGCTAAATATAACTCGTGGGCTAAATATAATTTGATGATAATTGACTCTCGTTAAAATCAAGGCTGGAGATGCCAGTCGGCTTCGGCTCGTGACATCTTGATTTTAACTCGTCAATTATCATCGAATATATTTGCCCACTAGCTCGAATATATTTGGCCCATATTGCTAGCGAATATAATGCACTAGTCTTTACATCGTAGTAACTTTTCTCTAAACAAATGCTAGACTAAAAATAAATGCCATGTTGAAAGTTTTTATATACTTTTCTTGGTCATTAAATTGTCTTACCGAATTATACGTGAGCTTTTTTTGTCGAACTAGTAAAGTTGCATTTCTCTAAATGCGAATTCTGTTAAGGCAATATAACTCGAAAAACTGGCAGAAAAAATTACTCTAAAAAGATTATTGAAGGTCACTTCATGGTTTTTAGATACATTTTTGGAATGTAACTTGGAAGTTTCAGTTACTTTAGTTTTTTATTTATTTTGTGTTGCAGTTGGCAGCTGCTATCCAAATTTCTGGAGGGGTGCAAATTTCTGATTCATCACCTGAACCCATTTTTTTAGTACAATTTGTAAATACAGCCGCGTAACAAAGCGATATGATAGTTCGACTGCCCAAAACAACTAATTTGACGTTTTTTTTTAAAGTTTAGATTAACTAATAAAGACGGCTGTATTTTTACGGTCCTAGGACTGAAAACGTTTTCGGTTCTGCTGTTTTACTGATCGAGAATCGGCAAGTTTGGAGCCTCTCTATATGTATAGAAAATCGCGTTTTCGTGCCAGTTTTGCAAAAATAGTTATTTTTTCCGAACAACGCCGGGTCCGATCGGCTAGCTTCATATATCAACCTGTGAAAGTGGCAGTTCTATGTAATTTTTTTTTATCTATTTTCTTGGAGATTCAATGTATTAAATTAATTAAATTTAATACCCATTATAAGATTCTATAACATAAGAATCTATTTGATCTACTGATGAAAGTAGGGCTTACAACTAACATAGTTTAAACGTCATGTAGCTAATATGGAGGTAATTCACTGTCTAGATTATCAATTATTGTCTTGCAGATGAAATATATTGATTTAGGTTCTGCTTTAGGTTCTTTTTGCTGCTAACAAATTTTTCAAGATCTTTAAATTAAGTGTAGATGCTAAAAATTCTACTGGTATGTGAATATAAATTTGGAAAAAAATTATTGAAAACTTCCCATTTTTACATCTTTGTTACCTCATTGCTGATGATTAAATTGCATTGTTAGAAAAGTAATATAGAGCATTTTCATCTCTAAACTTACCTTCTCTTTGTGCTGGGGCAACTGCTGACATAGGTTGGGGAATGGCCTGTGGGAATTGGCCATAAACCGCGGGGTAAGCTGCCGATAAATATAAAGAAATTACATCCATACTTAAACATAAAAGTAACCAAACATGCTTTAGTTGCAGATTTTAATTTTAAAATTACTATTAATTTAAATTGGTAAGATAAAACAGGAAAATCTAAAAATTGTTCAAATTGCAGGAAACATCACCAAAACAAAAAGTTGGACTAACATCAAATATAAGGTAATAAATTCAAGCTAAAGACATGCATTAACAACTAATGATAAACATATACAACAATGTAACGTATATAAAAATATACTACTGCTTGAAATAAGATTTTTGTAATAAATCTAAAAATATTTATTTGTAAGTGAATCGTGTTCAAATTATCAAACTCACCAACTCCTGGATACGGCTGCATTCCTGGATATGCAGCGTGCTGCAATGCTGCTTCTCCATTAGGCAATCCTTGCGCTGGAATGGACAGATGGAGCGCATCTATATTTCAGTTAACTTAGTCCTTTCAAAATTTAAAAACAATTTTGCAGACTGTCCAACAAATAATCGTAAAATGTGGACAATCTGTTATCGCGTTTAAAATAATTATAATGGTATACTTACGAGCTGGATAACTTTGAGGAATACCATTGGTATAGACAGCTTCATTCCCACTAGGCTGTCCGTTTGGAGTTTGTGCTGCCATGTTAAATGTTGGCATTGTTGGTGAAGGTAAACTAGGTATAGTTCCATTAACAGGTTGGCCTGAACCAGCCCCTAGATAATTGTATTATCAGTATCATGCAGAAAACATTAACATAAAATTTTGTTACCTGACGTTGGAGGAACAACTGAATTTGCCATTCCGTTAATTGTAGCATGTGGAATTTGAGTGGCTAAAGCTGCCATTGGATTGATGTAAGTGCCCTGTGCTGTAGCAGCAGCCATCAATGCGGCCTGTTGCTGTATAAAAGATAAAATAACATAATCAAAATCATAGCATTTATTGTGGAGCCTTCGAGTACAGTAGTATTGTTAGCAGGTCAACGTGGTTTGCTATATTGCCAAACGAGATATTCAGTGTCAAATCATAAAGGGAATGTTTGGACAAAATCAATTGATTTTGTCCAAACATTCTCAATACTTACCTTTAGTTTATTATTGACTATGTTGGAATGCAGTATGTGTTTATTCTAAACCAACTTAAGTCAATTATTTGGTATAATTGGTTACAAATAATAAAGTTTACCTGTGCATAAGCTCCATAAGCTCCGAACTGGTTGAACACGAAAGGGTTGAGAAGACTCATATTTCCAGCCATCTGCTGCATTCGTCTAAGTTGTCGTTCTTTTTCAGTATCTGCAAATTTTACTACTAGACTGGAAGAAGCTCCCTGGAACCAAGATAAAATACTGTTAAATAATCATGTTGATCTGCAACATCGTAGAAAGGTAATTTTAATTGCCAATTTATGAAAGGTTGTTTTGCAATGGATTATATGTCGGCCTAAGCAACTGATGAGCCCGTATAGTTCGAAGTATTCAATAACAGAAAGTATTTTTGTCCGTTGATTGATCCAATGAAGAATCATGTGGAATTAAATCGCGTGGAGGCGCGCCGGCTTGCTCGAAGCAAACAGGGATTCAACGCTTTATAATAGATTTGTGCGAGTGACAAAACAAAAAAAGAATGGCCTTGTCAAAGAGGGATTGTGATCATCCCAATATACTCGTCTTCTGTTGTTGTTCTTTCGTCAAGTCATAACCAATTCATTAACTCCAAAGGTTCAGTTCTGAGTTTACTTTAAAACTTGGCTTCTTGCTAATTTTTATCATATATTAACATTTTATTTAATCTGTTCAAATCCACATAGAATAATTAACTGAGTACTCAGTTGTATCAAATTTGCGCGCTTTCTGAATGCTTTGGATTGTTAAGCATGCGAATTGTTTGGGTATGAAGTAAAATTTAATTTATTTCGATATGATAAAATGATTATAGAACCTACTGCTACATACGAACAATTGCTAGTTCTTCTGAACTTGAGTTCCATTGTAAATCGGATTTTATAATCTATTTATCATATCGAAATAAATTAAATTATACTTCATACCCAAACAATTCGCATGCTGGAAAATTCATAGGCTTTTACAAAAAAAATCAACATTCCAGTGGCGTACCCACATCACCCCCCTGCTAAGACTGTTGATTAGTTATTCGAAACGCATCGTGAATCGGACTCTACGTCCAGATCTGGTTGCGGTAGTTCCGGTGGAAGGGTTTGAAGTTTTAGTACAATCTGGTGCAGTTGAATTTGCGGGGACCGTAACTGATGTAGAAAAATCATCTGACAGTATGTACGCAGGTTTAACTCGATCTATACTGATGGTATTCTCTTTCTCACGGTGTCGAATGGTGATTGTTTTGTCACTGTGACGTGTTACCGGGGATGGTCCAGTGTATGGTGGTTGTAGTGAGCCTCGTACTGTATCGTCTCGAATCATGACATGAGATGTGGTAGCGAAAACTTTAAACACAAATGTAGCTGGTTTTGTATGTCGCGTTGCAGGTTGTGGACGGATTTTTATAGTAATTTGTCGTAGACGGTCTACGAAATTCGTGTTGTCTAGATCAGTCGTTTGTCTCGCATACAAACTCCCCTGGCAAACAAAGTGGTTCGCCGTAGACAAGTTCAGCCGCAGATGTTTTCAGGTCTTCTTTCCATGCTGATCGTATTCCCAACATCACTCAGACCAGGACTCATTGGCATGACACATTAAAGCAGTTTTCAGTTGTCGATGCAAGCGTTCTATCATTCCATTGGAGCTGGGGTGATAGGCGGTTGTTTTAATTTGTTGGAAGCCTATGAATTTTCCAAAGGCACGAAATAATTCAGCTTCAAATTGGCGACCGCTATCGGTTGTGGTGCGTTGTGGAGATCCAAATCGTTGTTTCTGCGGGGATGTCCTCAGTCTAAATTACTTCCGGCCAACGTGTGAATCTATCTATAGCGGTGAAACAATATTTGAATCCAGATGAAACGGGTAGTGGACCGGTGATATCGATATGGACGTGTGATAATCGTGATGGGGGTAGCGCGATGTCGCCAAAAAGAGCATGCACATGTCGTGTGACCTTACAACGTTGACAGGAAAGGCATGCGCGAGCCCACTCATGACAGTGTTTTTGCATTTCCGGCCAAACAAAACATTTGCTTATTAATTTTATTGTGGCGTTAGCACCAGGATGACTGAGTCCATGAAAAGATTGAAACACCTGACGTCGAAATGGACCAGTGACGAATGGTCTTGGATGCTGTTGCAAAGTGTCCCAGTGCAAGTTAATTTCTGTGCCTGGAATTCGCGTGGTTTGGAGCTGAAGTGCTGAGCCATCGCGCAGTAATTTTTGCAATTCTTCGTCCTCTCTCTGTGAAGCAGCTAATGCAAAGTAGTCTAACGGCGATGAAATTTCGTTCGTACGAGATAAAGCGTCCGCCACTACGTTTTCCTTGACGCTGATGTGCTGAATATCCGTAGAATACTGAGCGATTATATCCAGTCATTTCCGTCGCCGAGGTGATAGATTGTCTATATTTTGCTGGAACGCGAACATAAGCGGCTTGTGGTCCGTGAATATGGTAAACGGGCGACCTTCTACGGCGAAGCTAAAGTATCTCACTGATTTGTATATAGCAAAAAGTTATCGGTCATAAGGAGCCCATTCTGTTTGTTTTGCAGTCAATTTCTTCGAGAAAAAAACAAGCGGTTGCCAGATGCCATTGACATTTTGTTGAACCACGCCTCTTATTTGATGGTCGGATGCGTCAGTGAATAGTGCATAGGTGCAGGTTATAGTACTGATGGGTGCAGAATAGTACTGATGAATGCAGGTTGTAGCTGCTCTCTCTCACGCCGAAAGTGTGGCGTGAGAGAGAGCAGCTTTACAATTATTAAAAGCGGCACGTCTTTCTGCTGTCATCTCAATGATTTGCAAACCAGTAAGTTTGGGACCGGATAACGCAGCATCCAATGGTGCTTGTAACGAAGCGGCGTCTGCGAGAAAACAGCGATAAAAATTGAACATTGCTAAGAAGCGACGCAATTGCCTGCCTGTGGTTGGTTCTGGAAAGTGTTCAATGGCCGCGACTTTTTCTGCATGCGGTTGTACTCCTTTGGCAGATACGATTTGTTTATTTCTTAAATGTGCAACAGTGAACAACGAACACGCAAGGACTTAAAGTCCCTGTGGGCATTTTAAAACAAAAAGCTGAAATTTTCAGAAATGAAAGCTTATG
The DNA here is from genome assembly GCA_963556235.1 of Cryptophagus acutangulus. Classification (NCBI taxonomy): domain Eukaryota; kingdom Metazoa; phylum Arthropoda; class Insecta; order Coleoptera; family Cryptophagidae; genus Cryptophagus; species Cryptophagus acutangulus. The sequence goes on along the minus strand of OY744557.1, from coordinate 3,030,304 downwards.
CCCCGAATATAATACATCTCAATTCGCCAAGCAATCGTCCTGTGCAAAAAGGCACCAATTAAAAATTTTGATTTTTTGTATGAGGTAATAGGTCATTGGCAATACTATTTTTTTTGATCAACTTTCATAATTGCATCTGTGACTATTTAGCCAGAAAAAAATTCAAGCGTTTTTCAAAAAGCATTGCAGGCCCTATCTTCATCACAAATTAAAACGCCAATATCTCCGTTCGAACACACCTAAAGTTCATCAAATTTTCTTGCTTTCTGTCGTTTCTCAACGAATATATCGAATTCTAGGTTATAACTCAAAAATGTTTTTTGGTTAAGTTGTTTCCCTATTATTTGTGATTTTTACAGTACCATTATTATTTTTTGTCAATCCTAATAAACAAGAAATACAAATAAATGTAAGTTGGTGTAAAAATGCCAAAATGTAGCTCTCGCTGCTTGACTGCAAGAGCTTCGATCCTCGTCTCCGTTCCCGCTGTACGTCCCACCAATAATATAGTGGCTCGAAATTCCAATATTTTTGTAATAACCAAACTCCCAATAATGATACAATAACGCTATTTTTGACTTCATTTAAAACTTTGTTTTCTGCGAAATCTTTTTAAATCTGCGACGAACTTGGGGTTGTTTGTTCGTACATAATTGTAGAAGTCGAAAATGTGGATTTTTTAAGATTAAACCAAGCTACCAAAAAGCCCTGATTGTGATATTTTATTTCCATACCGTTTTTCACAAAATATACAGTTCTTTACGTCAAAAACGTCTTTTCAAAATGATACTGAAGCATGACATAATTCGTGTAGGTATGAATCCAGATCAAAATTTACTTCACAACCAATTTTTGGGTCTGCCCTAGTGCGGAGAAATTTAATGTTTTTTTTTTTTTACTTGTGAAGCTAGAATAAAAATTTTGTGTCAGAAAAGTATAACTATTTGTATAAAAGTATAACTTCTTCCTGCTTTTTTGATAGCTTCGCTTAGTTTTAAATTTACACATTTGGTAAAAACGTTATCTAAGATTTAGGAAAAGTTTCAGCGTTTTGAATGTTTTATCTGAACTTTAGGTTAAAACTCTTGACGAATTTTGGCAGAATGAACATATCTTATATTTTTGCTTCCTTACTTTGAGAGATGACTTTAATTCACTCTCTGAGCTTGTGTCATTTTCTGACATTTTATACTATTCAATGTATTATATTTGGGGCATAAGCTTTATTTCTGGAAATTTAATCTTTTTGTTTTAAAAGGCCCACAGAATTGATTTTTAAGCGACTTTGCGGGCCGCTGGCACCATACTAGAAAGTAAAAGTCGTCCGAAAATTTAACAATTTTTTTGTAATATTTGTTTAGCTCTGTGCCATTTGTGCATTTACCAAAACAAGTTTTATGCTTTGAGTTTCATGATTCAAAAATTAAGAAAAAATAATTTTTCGAGATGTAAAGAAACCATATATAGTCGACTTGCTTGCGTTCTGGTCCCTGGTATCGAATGCGCTAGACGTACTTTTTTGTTGCAACGCTGTGCCATCGCATTACAGTATATGCTAACAATAACAGGAACGTATGTCTGCCAGCGCTGCGACATGACTTCACAGATTTTATGAATGCAATCAATATGAATGACAAAGAAGTTACATGCACATATGTCTTTCGTCTTGTCGTTCAGTGCCGTCGTATAAATATAATCTTTCATTTTTGTATTGGCGTGTCGCTGCTGCTTGGAAGATATGCTACGCTACTGGTAACCTTTTTACATGGCCTTCAATTGATTTGGTGCAGGCGCAATCAGCTCGGAACACACAGCTCAGAACGAAAACGGTTTGACTATAGTGACTTAACCGGTATTCACGTTGCACGTGCTATCACCCTTCTTATTGGTAGCTCGCAAAAATAAAAATACATTTTTACATAAATATGTAATTGAATTGCTAATTGCAAAGCATCTTGTTAAAAATTTATAATTTCTTTTAAAAAGTTGCACGAATTTATTATATTAAATATGATAATGGAATTAATGAATTATTATCAATACATTAAATAAAATGATAATGACAAATATATAAAAACTCGCAAGTTCATTTCTTTTCACAACTAACAAACTAAACACAAATGCAATTTTATTGTAATCTAAAATAGCATTTACGTTTAATTCAAAATTGCTATTTATTAAATGAATGGATCAAAAGCATTATCAAAATGGTGCAATTATATCAATAAATTAATTTTTGTTTTTATGAAAATTAGCAAAAATTACATTGCACAAAACCATAATATACATTTAAAAGAACAAAACACCAAAATAATTAAACTTTGGTCATAAATTCAGTTAAAAAAAACCGTTCTCCAAGATCTGAAAATAGCACAATTTATTTTATTAATTTCATATTATAATTTATAGTATAAAAATATGTTTAACAATTTATATCGATTGCATATTTATAAATCTTGATCACTAGCTAGAGAGGTAATTTCTTTTCCTGTATACTATGTTTTAGCATGAATTAAAAAAAAGAGAGTCAATCTATAGAGCGACACCACAGATAAGTATACAGATAGGCTGTTCTCCAATTTTATTTGTTTCGCTACCTATTCAGTTCCCCTCAACCCGCGAGTATTTTAAATTGCCTACATCTAAGAGTAAAATCATAGAAATCTGTTGTAAAACGTGGTAAAACATTTATTTAATTTTGTTTTGAAAGAAAACTGTAATCACATTATAATTTAACGGATGGTTTTAGAAACTGTGTCTGGACGTGGGGTTGCAACTGTTAAATTGTAACTGTTAAATTGTCTGGACGTGGGGTTGCAACTGATTTCATATTAAGTTATTAGAGTATTATATTATTTTGCAACGCCATCTACCATAAGATAGACATTCCATTCTACAGGAACAGCGCCTCCCCGTGGTGGGCGTTGTACTAAAAAAAGCCATCTCATGTCGAGCGTTGTCAATATCAAAAATGCGAAACACATTGCCCTATACCATGGCACATCTGTATATAACCTTATCTGTGTCTATTGTGCAACATGCACTTGAGGTGGCTATAGGAAAAAATTACGACAAGAAATTTACTTTCGTTCGTTATATTAAAATATGTTAACGCAAAAAATCTCATTCTCTGCCTGGCTCTCTCGTTGTTGTGGTGTCTTTTCTATGTTTTGTGCCGTCCAATTTTACAAAGTTTTACAATTTTACAATTTTAATATATTATACAATGATGTTGTATATTAAATAATATACAACAACAAGATATTTAAATACAACAAACGATAAATGGATGATTAATAAATTATCTACATATATACTTAAATTAAATTCAATTCAATTTCAACAATAAATAATTGGTTAGTTTAAATTTTTTTATAGGAAATTAAAATTAATCTCTTCATAACTTTATTATATAAAATCAGTGTTACTCGATATTAATTGTTATTTATTATATAATCATTATTTGCTTATACTTAGTAATCACATATGTGATTGTTAAAATTTGATTGTTCCTTCTTTAAATATAAATCAATCCTAATGTTACCTTAATTATAGATAATTACTAATCGTTTACTAACCTTATATTATATAAATATAAAATTTATACCAAATAAATAATTTTATTTTTTAAATATTTATCCAAAATATTCCGAGCAAGATTGAAAATTTTATTGATAAGATGAGAAGTTTTTGTTCCCGGGTGAAATTTTATTATCAACAATTGTTTCTAATCTCCGTCATACTCAACAACTATGCATAAACAATCAATACAAAATATGTCATCAGATGGATGTCGCTAACTGCTACCTTTTTATGTTATAATACCGTGATCATAACTTTTAAATTCATGATTCTATGTAATATTGTAGGTCAACCGAATGTAAACTCGTGCGAAATGTATTTTACCCTTCTATGTACACTATGTATAAGCAATACATAAGCAAAATTATTCTGAATTACAAGTAACGCTTTGTGAAATTTATTTTACTAATCTGAATTACATATTACGCTTTCTCAATTGCAAATTATGGATTCTGAACTACATGTTACGCTTTCTGAAATATAATTAACTAATCTGAATTACATATTATGCTTTATGAAATACACTTTACTAATCTGAATTACATATTACGCTTTCTGAAGTACAATTTACTAATCTGAATTACAACTTACGCTTTCTGAAATACAACTTACTAATTTAAATCACTTGTTACGCTTTCTAAAATTCAATTTACTAATTTGAATTACAACTTACACTTTCTGAATTACAACTTGAAAAGGTATAGTATTTTTTTATTTTAATCAAAAATTGCAAAAAAATAGTGTTTACCACACGAGGAAAATTAGTTATTTTTTTACTGGTCGTATTGACCAATTTCCGACGTGAAGAAATAACTTACATTTTGCTACTTGTTATATAAATACTTATTTAGATATTTTCTTTAGGTACAATTATGTTAGTTTAAACTTTGAGTCAAACAATGTTTTTTTTTTAATTTGAACTGACTATCTTATTTTATCTATTGAAAGTATTAACTAGTTACTGTATTGATTTATTTATCTTTCTGTTATTGGTAAACCCATTATTTTGGAATCATACTTCTGCGGAAGTTTGATTTGTAATATCCGATGCCATATCAGCTTTACCATTTGTGTCATCTTCAAAAATTTCTAAATATTCGTGTAGATTTTCGTTATCGGAAACTATTTTATCAATCTTATCGACCGAAAGATAATTTGGGACATCTTCATTCATTTCACCAAAATTAGTTATATATAATTGATTCTTGTTCTATTGGGTTAATTTATATTTCAGACAAAGCGTCTGCATTTGAATTAGATTTGCCTAACCAATATTGCAAAATTTGATGTGCCTAAAGGAAGAATGAAATGCCTTAAAAAGTCAGGAAATTGTAGAAACGGGGAATTGGACATAATGTTTTTGGACATACTAAAGGCATCTACGAATTCGTTAGAATGAATCTTTTCACCTTTCCTTCGACAATAGACAAAATACCAAAACCATTGACCTTAGGTTTCGTTATTTTCCTGAAATCTTAAATGAATTTTCGGCAATATCCTACAATTCCAAAGAAAGATTTAATTTCATTAGCTGTTTTTCTCATTGGAAATTTCATAACAGCTTCACTTTTTCGTGGGTTTCGTAAAACTCCTACACTTTTCACCATAAATTCGATTTTTCTAGTTGAGTTTTGAAACGAACATTCCGTATTCTTTGAATAACAAACTTATAGTTTGATATATGGTCTTGCAAAGGTGTTGATAAAAATATGATAATGTCGTCCATATATGCTAAACCAACTTTGTTAATATTCAAATTCCATAATTATAATGCCCATTATTGAAGATAAATGCAGTTTTCTGCATGCTTTCTAGGGACATTTTGATTTGGAGAAATCTCGATACTAAATCTATCGCTGTGAAATACTGGCACCAACCTAATTTATCATGGATATTGGTTATATTCGGTATTGGATTGCGATCATCTGTTGACTTTTCCTTTATTTTCCTGTAATTGTCTACTGTTCTCCATTTTTGCTTACCAGTAGTATCAAACTTTTTGGCAACAATCTAAACAAGCGATGACGAAGGACTACAACTTGGTAGAATATTACTGTCATCCAACATCTTATTTGTTTGTCTACTTACTTTTTTTGAAGGTAGTGTACCGAGGTACGACTGAAGCACGACCATGGTGTACCGAGGTACGTACCTCGACATATGAAATAGTATTAAATATTGGGACAGTGGTTCAGGAAATTGTTTTGCCAAATACCACTCGACCTTACAATTTCGTCTTACTTTTTTTATTTGGATTTCTCAAGCTTTTTTACTTATCAATGACACTTGGCAAACTGAATTTGACAAAGATTTATTTTGATGGTTTTCAATATCTTTTATTGATATTTTTTATATTCTATAGGTATTTTTATGAATTCATTTTAAAATTAAATAATTAGTTAATTATTTTGTAAATCAATTACAAAACCTAATTGCTTGATTTGCCCCAACCCTAAAAATCCATCGAAATATGCATAGAAGTCGAATAAGTGAATATCCAAAGGGGGTATTAATGATGTATTTTGTAACAATCGGCATATTTGGTTTAAAATGGCTTTTATTTTGCCTAAAACAAGTTTTAACTGGAAAATGCCAGTTTTGGAATATATTAGTTTGGTGCATAATTATCGGGCGTTTTTGTAGGCGTTTTTTTTATATAAAAATTGCTGTTTTGTTTACTTTGTTAATAAAAATATTATTTTATAGGGTGTTCCATTTTATGGTTGCTTTTTGCAATGACAATTAAAACTACACAGTTGAATATTTTAAAATAATTTTTACTTTATTTAACAGTAAATCTTCGGATTAGTTATGAAAAACAATTTCTGATAAATGACTGGCTTGGCAGTAGCCCATCCTGCTAACCCAATTTTTCAATACATTGTCTATCTTTTTTTTATGGGAAAATATTAAGGACCGGTGTTACTGTAACAATCCGCAAACAATTGTCCTTAAAGTTAACAACAGTCGAGCTACTCGTCAAATAGAGCAAGTAAGAATAGACAATGTTTTGCAAAATTGGATTAGTAGGACGGATGGGCAACTTCCAAGCCAGCCCCGGCAGCCATTTCTCAGAAATTATTTTTCATAACTAATCAGAAGATTTACTATATCAAATAAAGTAAAAATTATTTCAAAATATTCAACGCTGTAGTTTTAATTGCCATTAAAAAGAAACCAAAAGATGGCGTACCCTTTATTATCAGGTTACGTATTTTTATAATATAAAAATCAAGGCAATATGTTAAGTAGTAAATAAAGTCATAATTACAAATAAGTTTTCAGAGGTGAGCCATAAAAGTGTATAATTTCGTTAGAAAAGTTAAATCTCATCTCTTTATCAAATTGTATTTGTAATCCCTTGCTTTTTTTTGTAATCTTTTGTAAATTTTTTGTAATCCCCCAAATCTCGGAAACTGCTTGCCCAATTAAATTCAAATTTGTACAGCACTGTAATGGAATGATAAATATTCAGAACTTTTAAAAACTTGCGCACCCTATGGGTTAAAAACATGGGTTGCCAAAATAAATGAGCAAATTACCATCCGAGCAAGGGCAAATGTACAGAAGCCGATGAAAGCCAGTATTCTGGCAACAAATCATGTTATGTTCTAAATATGATGTAAATTATTCTGTAAATATTCTGACATATACGTATAATGCTGACATATACATATGGTTCTGAGAACCTTTTAATCGACCTGAACCTTCGAATCGTATAGACTTAAATAAACAGCCCAAATCTTTCAATTTGATAAAAGGTCTTTTAACTTTTAACGGAATTATACACTTTTATGGCTGTATGCTCACCTCTGAAAACTTATTTGATAATTATGACTTATTACTTTGATAATTATGACTTATTACTTTGATAAAATTATGACTTTGATAACTATGACTATTTTTAACATATTGCCTTGATTTTTATATTATAAAAATACGAGTCAGCAATGACTCATCTTGTTTAGCATATTTCCACAAAACTTGATACTAACCATCTAGTGATGGGCTTATTTTTTTTATATAACGCGTGCTTTTGACTCCATTGGCATCAATTTCTTATTACAAAAGCTTGAACATCAATGATTAGAGTTAATCTTTACAAACTCATTAATTCATTCTTATCTGAACGGAAAATACAAGTTAAAATCAATAATCTTATGTCTACTAGTAAACACATTGATATTGGGGTTCCGCAGGGATCTGTGCTAGGGCCCCAAATTTTTATTTTATTTATTAATGATTTACCTACTGCAATACCAAAGGGGAGGTTCTCATGTACGCAGATGATACAACTAAGGAACTAAGCTGCAACTAAGCCCAGACCTACAATGAATGAAGTGGAAAACGTAAATCTTTACAAAACCACTTTGATCTGCAAATTGGAACTGAAATTCAGGAAATATCTAGCACAATAAAATTTCTTGGGGTCTTAATAGATGAAGGAGTGTAGTTGTATGACCACATTCAATATGTTTGAAAAAAACTAAACTGTGCGTACTTCGTAATCAATCAACTAAAGCACACATGAATAGAGAAGCTCTTTTAAATATTTACTATGCTCTGGTCACTTGAAATATGGTATTTTTATCTGGGGCAGCTTTTCCAATAAAGACAAAGTTTTTATTCTGCAGAAACGAATCATGAGACTAATGTTCAATTTTGAAACCAGAGAGTTGTGTAAAAAATAATGTATTCAGTACAGTGGCGGTCAAAAAAACGCAACACCTAATATTTCCCTTTGTAAATACAACTTTTTACCATACTTGATATTAGTCACATATTTACTGTCAGTGTGAAAATAATTTTATAATAAATTATCACAAAAGACTTAAATCCTTCAAATAAATGCCTCAATTAAACACATTTCAAAAATCCAGAGCCATTGCTGAATTAGAAGACGGTTGGTTATTGCGAGAAGTTGATGCAGGAAAAAAATATATATTTTTTTAATATCAATTTTTTTTATTTTTTTCAATTTTAATATAAGGACATTTTACAACACTAAAACTTTTAAAATTACGCCTACTATTCGTTTAAAGGTGTTGGGTTTTTTTTGGCCACCAATGTACAAAAATACTAACCCTTATCTGTATATACATTCTAACAGATTTTCAAATTAATTCTTCAAACGATTTCAAATTAATTCTTCAAATCACATTTATAATACAAGGTCTCGCAATCTACTATGCACCGTACCTCATTCTAAAGCCCTGTTTGAGAAATCTCCCTTTTACATATGCACTGAAATTTACAACAGTCTAGCAGACAAAATAAACTCAATTAGTAATGATAATGTATCCTCCATTGCTCTTAAAATATACTTATGTAATCATGCTTTTTACACTATGGAACAATACTTTGATTGGTTTTCTACTCTCTGATTTTTTTTTAATTCTTTTCCAATTACTATCGTTTTAATTATTGTGAGATGTATAAATTGTTTTATTTATTACTTACTTTAATGCTTTTATTTTAACTTTTCTGTTCTATGTAATTTACCTGTAATCCACGACCACTAAATGATTCGCACTTCTTGTGACTTGTGTACTACTACTACTACTTTTATTAAAAATATTTTTTTTTGCGAAATATAAAATACAAGTTTGTTTTTTTTTTGTTTACTATATAACAACTTAACAAAACTGAAAATAGTTATTAAAATAGCTATTTATGTAACAAGACAGTAAAGTGACACGCTTGATTGCAATCCAAACTCGTTCGATAAAGACACTTTACTGTCGTGTTCCATACAAGATTTTATCGACTACCACCAAGAATACAACATTTATCAACGAGAGAAAGTGTCACTGTCAATGTTGCTTTACCCGCCTTGGCAGGTAAAATATTTTTATTCACAATCATTTAGAAATATATTGATTTCAAGTTTTAAAAAGTTAAGAAGTTAGTCATTACTGACTGCTTTTATTTCCCAACCGGTCAGTAATATTCATTACTAACCTGTATTCCAAAGCTAGTTTGATCAAAACTATATGTAGTTAGTTACAAAATAAAAGTGTAAAGGTCAACATTTTCAAATTTAATTATTATACTAAATACAAATTATTTAAAAAATTAGTATATTATAACAACGCTGTTACCAAAATGAAAAATAAGCAAATAAAGACAATTAAAGCATCATTTGAGTGATAATTATTGATATTGATCGTAAAATTTGAGTTATCGTACTCAGCATTAATTGAAACTGACGTATTTTACGTATTTTACTAGTGTCATTCTTGTCAGTTTGATATAAATGCTTATTTCATTGCCTGCTATGATTTATCCAAATTTTAAAATTTCAAATAAATTATTTTCTTATTTATTATTTGTTGCTTATTACTAAATGAATAAAATAGCATTCAAACCTCCGTCAATTTTTTTATTGCTGTCTCGAGAAATAATTGACCTTGCGCGTTTCGGTCAACTTTCTTATCTCTTGACAGAAAGAAACACTTTCCACGTCGGTTGGTAATACACTTTATATTACTCCTTACTAGGTCTCTTCAGGTCGTTTGGGACTTTACCTGCGAAGACATATAAAGTGACACTTTCTCTCGCGTAATGGGTGTGATAAAGTTGTACTTTAAATAGCAGTAGTCGACAATAGCTATTTGTGTATTAAGAGCGCAAAGTGATACTTTGTCGCGCGAGCCAGAATGTTGTGGTGCGACGCGATAGCGGAGCACGACAATCTGGCGAGAGCGACAAAAACACTTTGCGCTCGAAATACACACAAGATTTTTCCTACAATCGATTTTAAATTAAATTTTTGTTGCAAAAATATAAAATTAATATTTTGACGACAAATAAAAATGTGATTATATCATCGGTAACCAAGAAACGCTAATTTCTAAAAACAAAAACTATTGTTTTACTGCATTGTTTTGATTTAGCGAGCGAGAAAGTCAGCAAAAAGATCTAGAGCGGGAAAGTGACAACTTCTCGGAAAACGCCAACTTTTCGTTGTCAAATGAAAGCATAAAGGCCTACTTTTATATGCGATTGTAGGAAAATTAAATTATGTTATTCTTTTTGTATTAATTGCACCTTAGTATTATGGTGTTATAAAATAATTTATTTTTTAGACTACCGTAAAACGTGTATCGAACAGCTAATGTTACTACTAGTTACAAGTAAAAAAAGGGAGTTGAATTTCCTTTCCTTTCCATTCCTTCTTTAAATTCCTTCCTTTAATCTCCTTTAATTTCTTAGAGGTAGAGGTAAGTTATAATATGTTTGATCCTTATCCGTTTGACATGGATCCTTTTGATTGTTTAAGCGTGTAGCCGGTGCTTTGAAAATTAGCGAGAGCACGGTAAAAATAATAAAAAAATGCGTGAAAAGAAACAAAAGTTGCCTGAAATTATATTTGATTAATATAAATGCAAAATATAAATGCCAATTTCAATTTTTTATCACCTACTATGTTCTATCAAAAGCGTAAAGTTTTAAAAAAAAATATTTATATTTATACTGTGAATAAAATAGTATACAAACCCCCGTAGAAAATTTACTGTCTTGAGACCTTCTCATATCTGTCGTATAGTGGTATACCTTCTCATCTCTCGACAGTACTCAAATACTTTCCACGTTGTTCCAGTTGTAGTATTTTTTAATATGTAGGTATGTTTTTGATAGAATCCATACATAGATAAATATCAGGCGGATTGTGACAATAATAGGGCCTAGGTTACAATATATTTATGTGGCATTAAAAATTACTGATGTGAAACTGCGACATAACTGAAATCGACAGCAATTTCGGAATGTTCATCCGCTGCGACGAAAAGAAATTTTAGTCGCAGTGAATGAAAGATGTGGATATTAGTTTTTGAAGAGTAGGAGTGTTGGTCATGTGGCAAAGAAAGCTATGGTCCTGTCTAAAGAAAATGTGGTCCAGTTTATTTCGGAAGCTGTAGAGTCTAGATGATATGTATTTAATGAGAAAGGTGCTTTTTATTAACAACATTGAATTAATTTGAACTTAGAATTATTTTAAATAAAATTAAGTTCTCATATTTGGAATTTATAAGGCTTTGGGTCGAATGAAACTGCTAAACATGTCAGTACGTGATATAGAAGACAGTGACTCAATTCTTGTCGTAACCATACCAAGGTCCTTGTCGTAAATATATCAGGGGTTTGAACCAGCGGCCTCCGGTTACGAGGCAGTGCTAGCTCGCACTCGTCCACCATGGTCGGCTTTATTTATTTGTTATATTTATAAAACGATTAGTTGCTTGCTATCCAAATGAGTGGTATTTTCCCCTATAGTTGTTTTTTTGCTAGAGCTTTTTACTAGAGCTTTCTTATTGCCGAACGAACAGTTGTAATTATTCAATAAGAATTTTATTACTTGGCAATACGATAAAAAAAACTAATTTTGAAAAAATTACGAGTCTTTTTTCTGGCAGTTTCTTGAGTCGTATTGCCTTCCAGTAACAAAATTGGCATTTAGAAAAATTCAACTTAAGTAGTTCGGCATAAAAAGCTTGAGTGTAATTCGGTGAGAAAATTTAATATGCAAAATTAGTGTAAATGGTGTTCTGTGGCACAGTCTTTTTAATTTTTTATTCAATTTCACACTGACGTCTGAGATCTGACGTTTGCCTGGCGCTTCTTTAGAGAAAATGTAGTTTAGATTAGTCGCTCAAAAAGTTAGAGCAAACTTTTGTCGCTGTCAAAGTGATGAAAATGTAGTGCCATGTGTGAGTATTCACATGCGAATTAAATTGTCATTCTAAAGCGCATATAATGAGAGCTGAGATGCTCTAAAACATCTTCAATATTTTATGAATGGAATTATCATAGATAAACTTCAATGTTTGATTAGTGTTGCAGGCAAAACCATAAAACAATATAGAAAATTGAAAATTTCTAAGAAATTAGAATTATGGCTGCAATATTAAATTGTATTTACCAAACAATGAAATCTGAACTTCCTGTTCGAGGTAATCCATTGAGAAGATGGGACATAATGCAGGCTATATTAAGAAGAAATGGCAAATATATTATTTTTTATTGGGTGTTTTTACTTTGACATTTATCAAAACCAATTTATTATTTTTATTTTTGAACCTATGAATTTCAAATTTTGGTTTCTTATTGAACTAAACCAGACGCTTTTTTTGGGGTACTTGAACACATATATGTTTTTACATGGCCCTCCTGCGATTTATACAAATCGTAAAACTGCCATAATTTGCTTTGCATTTTCTTTTAAAAACTTGAGAATCAGTATAACAAAAGTAAAACCCGTGGCAAATGAAAATTTGCAAATCTAATATTTTTCTACGTATATATGTAAAAATAGTGTTTTCCCCTAGGGCATATCCTATGCGAAAATGCTTCATTATTCTTCTAGTTGAAAAATAAAAAAGTACGTTCGAGAAATGAATAATTATTAAATTTATGTACATTTTTGGTTATGTTACTGTAATTTTTTAGCATGAGCAACTTTGCTTAACTTTTTCCGACAAAATTAAATATATGTTTTAAGTTTATTTACATTTTGTATGGTATTTAAACCAAGAATAACTAAAATCCTTTTCTCTGACTCACTTGCTACGCGAACGCACCCATGCAAATGTCAAATTAATATATTTTCATGCCATTTTATTTTGAATTAAAGTGAGGTTAGAGAAGTTTCAAATATTCAAATCCATTTAACAATTCAAACAATGGTATCAGAATGTGAAATTCAAGTTTAATAGATAGCTATTAGATTAGATCTAATCTATTAATCTTATGTGAAATTAGTGGTACTTGCACACCACCAATCATAAAAAAGCAGCGTACATATATGCGTAGAAAAAATAGTATTTGCTACTCAAACTGCAGTACGTTTTTTTCGTTCGTAAACTTGTTTACGATGTAACAATTATTCACCCACGAAAGAAAAAGTACTTTTACCTCTTGTTGCAAAATATACTATTTATCGACTACCACTAAAAAAACAACCTTATTCAACGAGAAAAAATGTCCCTGTCAATGTCACTTTACCTGCCTTGGTAGATAAAATATTTTATTCACAATCGTTATTGTAATGTTGTGATTACCAACGATTTAGAGGTCGGGAAGTTGAACATTACATACCTAGGTTCGTAATACTGTCAAATAATAAATATGATTGTTTGACACTTGCAACAGTAGAATTTACACAAGTATTTAATGTATTTCGCTATTTCCACACTTTTAATTACGTTTAAAAATTAATCTATAGTCCAACAGCACAACAAATTAATGAAAACTATCGTAAAAAACAACACAACACTGTATTTTTGTTTTGGACTCGAGTTTTGACAATCAATCAGATTTGCTGATCGAAAAGTGAATTTCCACCACGGTCGAATATGTGTTTTTATTTCTATATTTTTACATTTTTTTGATAATAAATTGTTCGATTGTGAATAAAATAGTATACATACCTAGGTGGGAATTTCATTACAGCCTCGCGCTTATATCTGACCTCGAGGCTTCGCCTCTCGGTCAAATATCAGCCCACGGCTGTAATGAATATCATTCCCACCTCGGTTGTAATATACTATTATTATATTCCGCACCTCGTCCTCTAGATCACATCGTTTATCACATCATACTTTCTCACTAGATGTCCCATTTTTCAAACAAAAATCCCTAGACTCTCCCTCTAAATTATCTCTACCGGTAAAGGTCATTACTTATCTTTGTTCACAAGTTGTCATATGTCCGGCCTCGTTCAGTAGCTATTTAATAGCAAAATAATTCAATTCAACATTGCAAAATTTGAAACAAGAAGAGATCGATAAGCTATAGCAGTTCAGACGACATCAAATTTGAACTACATAAAAAGGCTAAAGAGCTCGATATTTTGAATAAAAAACGTGCTCGTAGAAAAAGAAAAATTTCATCAGACTCTGATTTAAATCGAATTTCCTAAGTTATAGAAGTGAGGATTCAGTTCAAAGTAATTGACAGACATATGCCTTATTTCTTATCAAATAAAAGGCGAGATAGCAGTTTGTTTATCAACGCGTTTTGAATACAAGGTTGCTGATATTGAAAGGAAATGGGGTTAATTGTTTAACGAGTTTTGAAACAATTCAGCTGCCAATCTAAAAAAAAAACCAAATCGGTTTCTTGCAAGAAAAGGGTTAACTTTTTAACGAGTTCTAAAAAATGGCCGCAACGGCAGAAAATTTTCACTTTCAACGAATTTTGAAACAATGTAGCTGCAAATCAAAAACGAGATCAAATGGTATGGTACTTGCAAGAAAAAGGTTAATCTTTTAACGAGTTTGATTCCAAAGCAGTAGCAGCGATAGTTAAAAAGTACCCCCCTACCGGAAACTGTTTATTGTTAGAAGCGACAACAATGAATCCTGAAGTTAGTGCTGCTATCAGTGAATAACACCAAAAGGGGATCCAAGATTAGCTAGCCAACAAAACCAACCAAGTGCCAGTGCATCAGCGGCAGGAAAAGCGCCAACTATTCTTATAAAAGAAGAGGAAAATATCGTTTTGATAGAATTGCCAAATGACGCTAGAAAATTAATAACGGATGTTCACCACTCAGAAACGGAGTCGACGAGAATCTTGAGTATGTCAGGAATAAACAAACAATTCAAAGACACCTTAACGAATCCGCCAGTACAGGAATGGATTTTCGGGGAAAATTTGAGGCTCAAATTTTTCTTACCGAAAATCTGATAGGGGGTAACACTTACCGGTATTTGATAGTTGACATTTAATAGATGCCAGTGGCACTTACTGCACTTTGCGGAAATGCTTTGATCTTAAGTTATTAAGGTTTCAATGTTGACACTTTTTCTTATCGAAATTCTGATAGAAGGTAACACTTACTGGTATTTGATAGCTGACATTTAATAGATGCTAGTGGTACTTACCGTACTTTACGGAAATGTTTTAATCTCAACTTATTATGGTTTAAATTTTGACATTTTTTTGTACTTGCCGGTATTTAATAGCCGATATGTTAGTCTGGCGTGGTTCTCTTTAATTTGGTTTGTATTCCTTGCGCAGGGGTCATGCTAATCTTTATTAACGATTTTGTTTGCATTCCTTGCGCAGGGGTTATGCTAATAATCATTATCATTAACGATTTTGCTTGTATTCCTTGCGCAGGGTTATGCTAATCATCATTAACGATTTTGTTTGCATTCCTTGCGCAGGGGTTATGCTAATAATCATTATCATTAACGATTTTGCTTGTATTCCTTGCGCAGGGGTTATGCTAATGATCATTAACGATTTTGTTTGTATTCCTTGCGCAGGGGTTATGCTAATAATCATTTATCATTAACGATTTTGCTTGTATTCCTTGCGCAGGAATTATGTTAATTATTATTAACGATTGTGTTTAAAGTGAAAGTTATGAAAAAGGTGCAATTGATTCCATCTCCAACAAATAAAACAATTTTTTATGTTTTGAAGAAAAAAATGTTAAGAAAAAGTGTTTCTACGAGTTTTTGTAAGTTAAGCAGATTTTCGGTAAGGAAAAGTGTCAACATTGGAACCTTAATAACTTGAGATCAAAGCATTTCCGCAAACTGCGGTAAGTGCTACTGGCATCTGTTACATGTCAGCTATCAAATACCGGTAAGTGTTACCCTCTATCAGATTTTCGGTAAGGAAAATTTCAACCAAATTTGAAGGATATTGTTAAAGCAGCAAAAGAATTGGATTAGTATTCTGATGATTTAAAAATTGGGAAACCAAATTTAACAATTAAGAAACAAACAATTAATAGCACTCCTTTAAACTTGAAAAGTCTGCCTCGGACCACATTAAAAAGTCACCAAGGTAGATACAATCAACAGTCTCGGAAGTACAAGAAAAATCGGTACGATCAAAGGCAGTATCAATACTCCAGAACCAAAACAGCGAAAACAACACGATATTAAAGGTAAATAAGCATGGTGGCCGATTACAGTTTTTTTCATAAAAGCAAAGAAATAACTTCGGTACTGCAGATATTATCTTGATCCGAAGTTATAAAATTCCATTTGCCAAAAAACCATTTCAAGCTGCACAAAGCTGAACAAAGATGTCAGAATTAGAACAGAAAGATATCGAATTCACTATAGAAAAACTTTTAAAATAGGGGCTGTAAGTATATGTGAATAACAACCCAGTCAGTGTGTTCAAAAATATTTTCTTGTGCCAAAACCGGATGGTTCTAGTTGCCTAATATTAAATTTAAAGAATCTTAATAAATTTGTTTATTCAGAAAATTTTAAACTAGAAGACCACAAGACAGTAATTTCCCAAATCACACTAAAATGCTATTTAGCAACAATATACCTTATCACCATGTTCCTATCGATAAAGCTGATAGAAGGTTCTTACGGTTTAAATTCAAGAGAATATTATACGAATATTTGCCATTTGTTTTCATAAAGATTATGAAACAAGTTGTTGGGTTATTACGCCGTAAGAAGTTTCTATCAGTTATATACTTAGATGATTTTTTAGTCGTAGGCAAGACTCAGGAGGAGTGTAATAAAACATAATGGAAACAAGCGCCTTATTACATAGTTTGGGATTCGTAATAAATCAATAAAATTTGCTGGAAATGAGATTCCACAGTACTTCTCTCGTTGATATGTTAAAATTTGTTAATCCAATTTTTAGAATTTTGAGGCATCTTTTATTGAAAAAAATTTATCGGGTTATTTAAAAATGCTTTTTAAATTTTAACTAAGAACCTAATTTGAAACAAATTTAAGCGATAAAGTTGAAACGTGTGTATAAAAAGATTAAAAAGTCAAAAAGGTGTTGTAGGTACTCTATTTTAATGAAACTATTTGAAGCTAGATTTAAAATTACCAATATAAATCAATGGTTAACAACCTAGCACTATCAGTATAAGGGGTGTGTTAAAAGATAATAACATGAATTGAGGATTCTAGCCTATTTTTGAATAAACTAGTTAAAATTATATTTCAATTTATTATTAGAAAACAAATTTAAAAAAAATCTGACAAATCAAACTGTAAGGGTGCATTAAGGGTTACATTTGTAATATGTAGGTCCCACCCTAATTTCAATTAAATTAACTAAATAATGATAAGTTAAATAAGTTAAAATTACTACTGGAATCCAAATTTGGAAGAAATCCGAGCATTTTGACTGTAAAGGGTATATTAAAGGTTGAAGTTGTAAAATAAGGGTCGCATAATATTTTTAATTAGATTATTCGTAAATTTGCTTTAAATGTATAGTAGAAATATAATATGAAGAAAATCCGAATCATGTAACTCAAACTGTATATTGGGAGGGGGGGAGTGGGCGGTTGGTGTTGTAGTTAGGGTCGTAAATTATTTTTAATCACTGATTATGTAAATATATATAAAATTACTTATGGAAAATGGGGGGGTATGCTGACATATATGGATTAAAACACCGTCAATTTTTGAACAAATAAATTAAAGGACCAACAGGCCACAAGGGCTTATTTTTAAGGGATGAAACTTTTACCAGCATTTTCTTCAATGTATTCCTAATATGTATGCCAAATTTGGTTCAATTAAAATGTTCCTCCTGGCATGTATTCACGTTACGAATTATGCATTTTGACAACTTTTTGACCCTTCAACCCTTAATAAAAAGTCAATCCATTAAAAAACTTCAGTTTTTTTGAAAGCATTCACTACTTGGGGTATACGCGAAACATATGTTCAATGTTTGGTCAAAATCGGTCTGCAACTTTAGAAGATTAAGTGGATGCACCGATTTTGCTGTTTTTGGCAAGTTTTTGGCCAATAATGCGCAGATCCTTGAGAATTGCCTAACTTTTTTGGCTTTGACCTAATCAATGGGCAGGTAGAAAAAAAGGACGCAAATTTTGCTTTAATCGCGCCAGTAGATTCCGAAATATAGCTGTTTAAAGAAACAAACAGACCGACAGACCGACAGACAGACCAACAGACCGACAGACAGACCGACAGACGGAAATTAGTGAATATGATATTCGTAATCTACGCATTCTATAATGTAGAAAAAAGTGAAATTTGGAGAATTTTTTTTTTTTCATGAATACAATACTTCCTCTACGAGAGAAGTAAAAGTGTATTGATCCCCGAACAAAACTGTAAATATTTGGCGTTTATTAACAATAGCACTGATATGATAGTCAGTATACCTCAGCAAAAACAAGCTGAAATGACTAATATTCTGAAAGAATTAAATTCCAAATCTCTCTGAAAAATAAAGGAGTTTGCAAAATTTGTTGGTACTATCCTGGCAGTTTGCCCAGCCATTTGTTATGGTTGGATTTACAAAAAAGCTTTGGAAAGAGCTAAATATTTAAGTTAAAATTTAATAAAGGAAATTATTAAAACTACATTCATTTTTCTGAGAACACATTAAAAGATTTTGAGTGGTGGAAAAAAAATATTTGTTCCTCTAATTCAATTTCGCGTCCCGATTTTAAAATAGGAACATTTTATGTAGCTTCCCATGCGGATTGGGGAAGCGATTGTAAAAATAAGAAATCTTTTCTGCATTGGTGTAAAAAGGAAAGATTGATGCATATTAATTATCTGGAGCTTCTGACGGTATTCTTTGGATTTAAGTGCTTTGCCAAGGACTTGTCAAACTGTGCTGTACTGTTAAGAATTGACAATATCACAGCAGTTGCTTATATAAATCGAATGGGGGGAGTAAAATACCTTCATTTAAATAGGTTGTCAAAAGATTTTGCGAGGAACGAAAAATCTGGATATTTGCTTCATATGTCGAAACGTCAAAAAATATTGAGGCTGATAAAGAATCTCAGAGATTAGCTCCGGACACGGAATAGAAATTGGTAGATTATGCTTTCTAAAGGATTATGTCTGACCTCCTGATGATTAATATTGACCTGTTTGCTTCTAGAAATAAAACTAATGTAAATATTCATTCTCATGGTTAAGAGATATACAGAAAATTCTAGTGGATAAAAGACAGGGAATAGTGATCGTACCATATTAGCCTACGCAACCATGGTTCCCACTATTTTTATCATTATTAAAGAAACCACCAATATATGTTATACCTAATACTAACTTGCTTTTCGCCATTGACAGACAACCACATCCTTTTTGGCGAAATCTCACCCTGGTTGCAGGGCTCTTATCAGAAAAAGCTTGATGTTAAAAAAAGTTCCAGAAGACCCCATTGAAATGTCAATATTATCGATAACAGAATCCTTAATAAAGCAATACAACACTGACCTTAAACGCTGGTGGGATTTTTGTCAAAGAAACAATGTGAAAAAATTCAACAATGATGTCAAAATAATTTTGTGTTTTCTCTCAGAACTTTTTAACAAAAACCCCTCTTACAAAACCTTAAACACTACTAGATCAGTGCTAGCTTTGATTATAAAGGGTGTTCCAATAGAGCGGACAGATGTTTAAAGCGAACGAGGCTTAAAGGTCAAATAATTGTAAACATCTTTTTTCACATTTAGCTAGTTCAGTCTTTGACAAATTCAACCGTGGTAAAATTAAAAGTCGAACAACGTGTTAAAGTTATTTAAGCCTATTATGAAAATGGGCGTTCAAACAAAAATGCATATCGCGCACTTCGAGATTTATTTGGTCAGCATAATCGATCAAACGAGAGTACTATTGGAAAAATTGTTCATAAATTCCAACAAACTGGGTCGGTGGCAGATGTGAAAACTCCAATGCGTATTTGTGTACGCCGTTCAGCGCAAAATATTGCTGCTGTGCGCGAGAATGTGGTCTAGAATCCAAGCACTTCGATTCGTCACCGCGCGTATGAATTGATCCTCTCTATGACCACATTACACCAAATTTTAAAAAAAATTATCTCTACACGTTTACAAAGTTCAACTAACGCAAGAACTAAAGCCTGCTGACCATTTGAAGCGCCGAACATTCGCCAAATAGATGCGCGAGCAAGGACAAGTCGATGAGATTTTCTCACAAAAAATCATATTCAGGGATGAAGCTCACTTTCATCTCAGTGGCTTCGTTAATAAGCAGAATTGTCATATTTGGGCTGATGAAAATCCAAGGGCAATTGTTGAAAAACCGATGCATCCACCAAAAGTCACAGTTTGATCTGCATTTTTTGCTGGCCGAATCATTGGACCTTTTTTGCAAATACAGCCAGAAATTTTGTTAAGCTGAATGCTGAGCGTTACCGTGCCATGATATCCAATTTTTTATGGCCTCAATTTGATAATATTGATATTAACGAATTGTGGTTTTCAACAAGATGGTGCCACATGCCACACAGCCAATGCAACAATGGCTTTATTAAATAAGAAGTTTCCTGGCCGCATCATTTCTCGAAACCGTGAAGTCAATTGGCCACCGAGATCGTGCGATTTGACGCCTTTGGACTTCTTCCTTTGGGGTTATCTAAAAAGTAAGGTCTATGCCAACAATCCAACAACAATTCAACAGCTAAAAAACGAGATAATAAGGCATATTGGCGATATTGAATGCAGAGATGTTGTGCATTTGTGCAGAGATGTTATCCAATTATGCAGAGATGTTATCAAAAATTTGGATCGATCATCGATTGGAGGTCTGCCGAGAAAGACTTGACAAACATTTGGCCGATATTATTTTTCACGCATAATTGCCATACCTCAAATAATTTGATTCAACAAAAAGTAGTTTTTTTTACAAATAACACATTTAATAACACAACTTAACATTTATCCGTCTTATTGGAACACCTTTTATTACCGGAAGTAGGAAACGACTATAGAATAAAACATTTTTTTTTTTTAAGAAGTTTTCAATCTCCATCCAACAGGGCGGCCTAAGGGCCTGAGTACAAGGTTTCTTGGGATCCTAATATAGTTCTAAGGTATTTGGGCAAAATACGGATAAATAAAAAGTTAGTTTAGAGAATTTAACTCATAAACATAATTACACTATTAGCTCTAATAACGGCACATCGAGTGTAAACATTTTCTCAAATTGAACTAGAAAATATTCATATTCAAGAAAATAGAATACAAATAAAAGTGCCCCTGAAAATCAAGAGATCTGGTAAATACCATTCAGTGCTTTGGTTGCCATTTTTTAGAAAAGATCCTAATCTTTGTGCTGCTGAGATCTTATGTCTTTATTCAAAACGAAGAAAGCTCTTACGAAAATCGGGCGATGATAAACTTTTCATAATTTACAAGAAGCCATATCATAATACTTCATCGCAAACCATAAGTCGATGGATAAAAGGTGTCATGGAAAAAAGTGGTTTATTTACAACAATTTTTTCAGCACATAGCACAAGACATGCATCTACTTCAGCCGCATCTAGGAAGAACGTAAACCTGGATATAATCAGGAACACGGCAGGGTGGTCAAATATCTCTGAAGTTTTTGCAAAGTTCTACAACATGCCTGTTGTAATCAAAGATGCGTTTGCCGAGTTAATAGTAAAGCAATAAAAATATTGTTCTTACGAAATTTGGTCTGTATAAATAAATAGGTTAAAGATGTTGCACCTTGCTTTAAACATCTATTTACATGATGTGATCTAAAGGACAAGGTGCAAAATGTAATTAATGGATTAAACGAACTTATATAAGTGAAGTTCTATGATAATTATATGAAGCACCTCGTCCGAATAGATAAAACCCACCTATACCCTTTCGAGATGCATATACCTGTGTGGACAAAATGTGTGTGTATATGAAAGGATACATGTATCTTATCCCTAGGCTGATGCAACATTAAAGTTATCTTTAAAATTAATAATCTTTACCAGCAGAGGGAAAATCTAGGAATTTTTTGTTTGAAAAATGTGAAATCTAGCGAGAAAGTAGTATACTATATGATGTGTTATATTCGGACAGGTACTTCAAATAATTATAATACAACTTCACGTAGGTAAGTTCGTTTAATCAATTAATTTTACTCCTTACTTGGCCTGTTCAGGTCGTTTGGGACATTAACTGCCAAGACAGATAAAGTGACACTTCCTCTCGCGTAATGGGTAAGATAAAATTGTACTTTCAACAGTGGAAGTCGATAAATAATATAAACAAAGCGGCGCCGATAGCGCGCTTTGATTTACGAAATGCGGTATAGTCTTGATTATTAACTTTGATTATTCAATTAATCGAAATCATTTTTGAGTAATTAATTTTATCCACACTTATTGAATAGTACATACTTTATGCAAGTGTTTCTTTAAGTAAAATGATCGTCATTATACACACCCGTGTATAATGAAATGTCATTTAAGAAAAAATTCTTTTTTTGGCGGAACTATATTTTAGATGTTATACCTACTCAAACAACTTTACGAGGGGTTTAATACTTTCTGCGAGGTGCAGGAAGTATTGCAAAGATTTTGTACAGGTTCTGCAGACTGCAACATCATTTTAAACATCACAAAGCCAAATCAGAACAAAATTTGGTTTAATATTATTACTGTCAAAACAGTTATAGCATAGGCAAAACGTTAGAGATGAGAAAAAGTTATACACACAAAGTGTGTATAAAATACAGTATTGTACTCGTATATAATAACAATTATTCCCTTGAGTGATTTGTGACACTAGCCTGCGGCTCGTTTCGCAAACTTTATCCGCGTGAAGAAATGCAATCATTATTTGTTCAATAATAAAATTATAAATTTGTTCAAAATAACTGTCAGACGTACAGCTGATATTTTGAGCACCTACAATTTTCACAAAAAAAATGAACAAAAAAAAAAACATATAAACATAAACATTCTCATATAAGAACAAGGTTTCTAATATTTTTATATGACATTTAATAGTAGTGTATACGAGTTACATAAAATTTTTATATAACTCCATATCCTACTTTTGGAAATATTCCAGTTTAAAAAAGAAGGTGAAAAATTATTACTCCAATAGTATGCAGATAAGTGCAATCATCAAATAAGGTTAAGAACATTAGAATAAGGCAGTATGAAACAAAGAAATCTTAAACCCTTGTATATTTTTTAGTGGAATACAATAGTATATTAAGTATTAAGAACGGTAAGGGTGGCGTACTCGTCAAAAACAAAACTTTTAGATTTTAATTTTATCTGAATTTGTGTGTGACTAGTAAACCCTTACCGTTCGAGATGCTTAGAGCATTTTTTGCGCGATCAAAACTAATAAAACGCAATAAAATACTATAAAATACCTGCAACAGTAAGTACAGTTGTAAGGCATAGCAACCGTAAAATTAACATACCGGCAAACAAGTTAAGACGTTAAATTTATATAAAGACTGATTGTACAAATATTAAGTTAAACCTTCAAATATCTTATATTAAAATGCATCCACAAAGCGCAATTGGGATTGAAAATCTTACAAAGTTTTCTAAAAACATGGCTCTTAGAGTACTGATAAAAATACCGTGTAATTAGGCGATTATTTAAGTACTCGCAATCTACATTCATTAACTGAAGTATTACATAATCTTACGAATGATTTCAATATAACTGATAAAAAGGCAACCTTCAATTTACAACTAGAAACCAAATTTCTCTCCTAATCGAACTTTCTATATTGCAGCACCATCAAGATTTGTACCAAATCAAACGAGATTTGAATCAAATCAAAATCCCAGAAATATGCCTCAAAATCAAAAGTTTGTACCTCACCAAAATTAAAATATATTCAGACTACATAGAAATTGTGTTCCAACACAACCAACTTCTATGAGAACCAACACAAGAAATACCCTGCCACATAATTCAAATCCAAGAACAAGTAGATAAAGAGTAGGTTTTCAATCTAAAAAAAGATGAGTAATTCTACACAACAAAGAAGACACATCTGCTAATGAATTGGAACCTGACGAATTACAGGGTGCGGCAGCGAAATTTCCTTTTTTTAAAACTCAATTAAACTCATTTTATAAATCAGATTATTGTAATTTATAATATGAAATGTAGGTACATAATTAAAGTTTTATCTTACATAGTTTTAATAATTGTATCGAGTAAGTGACGCCCATTATTGTCAATGCACTCAGTAAGTCGATTTCTGGCATTTCTCATTACTCTTACCAGCATGTCAGCCGGTATGTTAGCAATTTCTGCACGGATGTTGGCCTTCAGGTCCTGTAGGGTCCTTGGACTGTTAACATAAACGCGGGATTTTAAAAAACCATACAATAAAAAATCGCAAGGTGTTAAATTGGAGGAGCGAGCTGACCATTCCAAATCGCCCGTTATCGAAATAAGGCGCTTCGGAAAGTGTTCCCTCAAAACAGCCATGATGCCATTGACGTGTGAGCCGTTGCTCCGTCTTGCTGGAACCATATGTCCCCTAAGTCCAATTCATCTAGTTGTAGAAAAAAAAATGTTCCAACATGTTCACATACCAAACTAAATTTACAGTTACTGCAACCTCATTTTCTTCAAAAAACCAGGGACCAACAATCCCAGCTGAGGAAATTGCACATCACACTGTGACCTTAGGTGAATGCAAAGGACTTTAATGCTGTTCTGTACGTTCGTTTTCGTTTTGTTTTAATTGTTTTATTGTAAAGAGACAGAGAGAGAGATAGATTTTTTGCTTTAACATTCCTAGTTTCGAGAAGCGGCGAATTTTGTGTTTTTGCACTGTTTTTGGCGTTCGAGCGTTCACGATCGTGGCCAGCGGAGCCGCTCTCCCGCTTCGACCGTTAACATTCCGCAGTTCGCTTTTGCTATTCGAATACGCGCCGTATTACTCGCAACTCTTTTCGCTTTTTTTGTAATTCGTTACATTTACCACGAGGCTACTTTTCTCCATTACAATTTCCTTTATTCTTTCTTTCGCTTTTCCTTCCTTGCTTCGCTTTTCGCATCCTGCTTCGCTTTTTGTCTTTTGTACCACCAGGACGAGGATCACCATCTTCGAACTCAATGACAACAGCCACCGAACCAAAGGTAAGTGCATTTTCACTGTTCGCCGTTTTCTCTCTTTTGCTTATTTTAGTTTGGTGCGAAACCGATTGAACTTCGCATTAACATTTTGGTCCTTCGAGCCGGATTTTCCGGTACTGGCAGTTCTATCGTTTTCGTACCATTTTTCTCTCTCTCTGTCGATTTTTAATTGAATTAAAATTGTTTCGCTTGACTTTATCAAAAGTCCATTTTGTTTCGGTTGTTTTACGCACTTATTCTGTGCCGGTTTTTTTGCGTCGCTTTACAGCAGTTTTTTTTCGCTCGCACTGTGTGTCGGTTTCTGACCTTGATCTATTTCGTCCATTTTTGCCTAGAATTTATTTCTGTCTCTTTCGGTTTTTTAACTGTCTCTCTCGTTGAGTTAAAATTCGCTTTCGTTTTTAATTTTCGCAATTTCTTTGTCGCTTTTTGAAAATTCGCGTTCGTTTTATTCGCTTTAATTTTAATTTTCGCTTTTCTCTGTCGCTTTTTGAAAAATCGTTTTCGTTTTATCCGCATTTGTTGTAATTTTTCGCTTTTCTCTGTCGTTTTTCGAAAACTCGCTTTCGTTTTTTACGCATTTGTTTTGATTTTTTGCTTTTCTGTGTCGCTTTTCGAAAACTCGCTTTGGTTTTTTACGCTTTCGTTCTTAAACTTTCAATTTATTTTTTCGTGTCGACTTGTTGATTACTATGGCCGCCGCCGCTGCTAAATTGAAACAAGCGATTGCGCTTCGTGAAGATGTCATCTCGCGTTTATCGGAGCTAAGACGCACTGCAGAACAAGCCCACAGTGAGGAAGAATCGTATGAATTTTTGTACCTTGAGTTCAAAACCAGATATGTTCACATCGACGGTATGTTTGACGAGTTTACTCAACTCCAGGGTACCATTTTGACTGCGATGGCTACCATCGAGGGCGCCGATTTGAAAGAACAAATGAAAGTTCGGGAATTGTTTTATGATTCGTACTATCGAATTAAGGCCGTGTATAGTGATTTATTTGACGGGATTTCGGCCCAAGTGACTACGCCAGACGGTACGTTGGCTAAGAGTTAGGTGAGGCTGACGCGCTTAGAGTTACCTAAGTTTAATGGGGATCTCCGTAAATGGAAACCTTTTGTCGATATGTATACCGCTACTATTCATGAAATCGCCGCGCTGTCAAATGTCGAAAAATTCAACTTCCTAACTTCATGTCTCGAAGATGCTCCCTTGTCGTTGGTGGAATGCATTCCCAAATCGCACGATAATTATCCGATCGCGTTTGATACCTTGTTGAAAAGATTTGACAATAAACGTTTATTAGCTTCGTCACATTGGAAAGCTATAGATAGCGCACCAACTCTTTCGAATTGCCAGGCTTCCGCTCAGTCGCTTCGTGCGCTTATAAATATTTTTTTGGAGAACTTAGCAGCTCTGAAAAATCTCGGTTTTGCTTGCGATCAATGGGACTTTATCATGTTCCAAATGTTGATGAAACGGCTTGACACAGAAAGTATGACACGTTTCGAACTCACAATTGGTTCTACTGTTAGTTCTTCGGAAATGCCGACGTTTGCGTCGCTCATGGCCTTCGTCTCACAACAATGCAGCGCACTTGAGAATGTGAATGATGCCGCTACACCTTCGATTCGCAAACCTTCTAATGCAGTTCGCAACGTTTCTTCTTCGGTTTCTCGTTCCGTTTTGCTTAAACGCGGTTCTTGGTTTTTCGTGAAAACTAACAATTCTTGTTCGCTTTGTAACTCTGATCATTTAGTCTACAAATGCAATGCATTCCTCGCCAATACTCCGCAAGATCGCTATAGTGTGGCCAAACAGCAGAAGTGGTGTTTGAATTGTTTAGGGTCAAAACATCAATCAAAAGACTGTAAGTCTACATCTGGATGTCGGATATGTTCGCAACGACATCACACGTTGTTGCATTTCCAGACCGATCGACCTGATATTTCGGTTCCTTCCACTAGTTCCGCGCCGTCTTCGGACCATCCTTCGAATTCTCATCAGGTTACTTCGTTTACTACGATGTTGTCGACCGCTGTTGTTGAAATACGGAATTCCAAAGGTGTCTTTGAGCCTGTGCGTGTACTGTTGGATAATGCTAGTCAGGCAAATTTCATTTCCAAAAGTTGCGTTTCTCGTTTAGGTCTATCGAAATATTCGCTATCGTTTTGCATCAGTGGATTAGATCAAATGAGTTCCAAATCTTCGTCTGGCATAACTTGTACTGCTCTCGGTATGCGCCGCGCCGGGAATGTTGTCTAGAGGCCGTTGCTATTCCCAAGATTTGTGGGGATATGCCGAATATGTCGTTTTCTCCGCCGCCGTGGCCGCATCTGTCAAACATTAACCTAGCTGATCCTGAGTATCACGTTTCACGAACCATCGACATGTTGATGGGGGTTGAACTTTTCGCGCATATTATGACAGACGGCCGATTGAAAGGTAAAACAGAGGAACCAATTGCCTGGAACACGACCTTCGGATGGATTCTCATGGGAAAAATTAATCTCCACTTCAACTCTGCTTCGCCATCTATAAATACATTTTGTTCGCTAGTATCAGAACCTTCGCTTGATTTGGTTGTCAAGAAATTTTGGGAGATAGAAGAGATCGCGCT
Source organism: Cryptophagus acutangulus (assembly GCA_963556235.1). NCBI lineage: Eukaryota > Metazoa > Arthropoda > Insecta > Coleoptera > Cryptophagidae > Cryptophagus > Cryptophagus acutangulus. The sequence continues at coordinate 3,002,226 of OY744557.1, read as the reverse complement.
GCCACCACCCGCTTGTCCAGACGAAGTTCGCGCTGAGACAGTTTTCGCAAACAATCATTTTCGTCAAGCATCCAGACGTTATGTCGTGCCATTACCATTTAAGGCAGAACCTCCTGCCTTTTTAGATTCAAAGATTATTGGCCAACGTCGATTAATTGCGCTGGAAAAACGGTTAAATAGGGAACCTTCGATTAAACAGCAATATCACGATTTCATGGTAGACTATCGTGATTCGGGCTATATGCACCTGCTTGTCGAATCGGATGACACTCCTTTCTCGTATTACATTCCGCATCACTGTGTGATAAAAACGGGCATTATTGAATCTAAATTGCGTGTGGTCTTTGATGCTTCGGCAAAAACTTCGGAACAATTCTCGCTAAATGATTCGCTTTTGGTAGGTCCCAAACTTCAACCAGACATTGCAACGTTGCTTTGTCGTTTTCGTTTTTTCCCTGTCGTTTTTACCGCTGTTGTCCGTCAAATGTATCGGCAAATTTTGGTCTCAGAACAGCATCGAATGTATCAGAGGATTTTATGGAGATTTTCCTCAACAGAACCGATTCAAACATATCAGCTGAATACAGTTACGTACGGCGTTTCATCCGCTCCATTTTTAGCCCTTCGAACAATAATACAACTGGGAATGGATGGAAAAGATCGTTTTCCTTTAGCGTCCTCAGTGCTATTATCAGACGTATACGTGGATGACATTGTAACCGGCTGCAATTCTATCGAAGAAGCTTTAACGCTGCGCCATCAGTTGATTCAACTTTTGCAAACTGGTGGATTTGAGCTTCGCAAATGGGCTAGTAATCACCCTGATGTTTTGAATAATCTTGACAAAACTCATTGTCAAATCGACCCGCTTTCGTTTGATTCCGACGAACAACAAATAGTTAAAATTTTAGGTTTGCAGTGGAATTCAAATCTGGATTGTTTCACATACAAAGTGCAGCCTTTAGATCGCCCCTGTACCAAACGAACTCTTTTGTCAGAACTCGCTCGTATTTTCGATCCTATTGGATTTCTCGCCCCTCTTACGTTCTGTGCAAAGGTTCTAATACAGCGCTTGTGGGCTTTGAATTTAAGTTGGGATGAACAACCTCCTTCTGAGATCGTTGATCAATAGTCAAATTACAAATCGCAATTACCTCTATTAGCCAGTCTCAAAATACCGCGCTTTTGTTTTGCTTCGATTTTTACGTCTTGCGTTCTCAATGGTTTTTGCGATGCGTCTGAATCTGGATACGTCGCGGTAGTTTACGTTAAATTTACTGATGCGGTTGGCCAAGTTAATGTTTATTTACTTTGTGCCAGATCTAAGGTTGCGCCGCTTAAGCGAATCTCCGTTCCTCGCCTTGAACTATGTGCAGCGCTGTTGCTCGCCAAATTATTGGATTTTACCGTCAAAACTTATGAAAATTTGATCACCTTTGACCATTGCTTTGGTTGGTCGGACTCGACAGTAACGCTCGCTTGGATCAACTCCTCTCCTCATCGTTGGAAAACTTTTGTGGCAAATCGTGTCACGCAGATCCAACAACTCGCACCTTCGGTTACTTGGCTCCATGTTCGTTCGGAAGACAACCCTGCAGATTGTGCATCTCGCGGTTTATCGCCTTCCGATTTAGTCTCATTTTCGCTTTGGTGGGCGGGGCCCAAATTTCTGCAGAGTGTCGATTCCGAACTCGTCGCTTCATACAAACAAGGGGTCTTGCCTGAGGATTCTCTCGAGGAGAAGAAAACGACGATGTTGACAGTCGCAGTCGCGAAAGATGAGTCGATTCCGTGGGACAACTTATTGAATCGTTTTTCTTCGTTGCGAAAGATTCAGGGTATTGTTGCCTATTGCCGTCGGTTTATAACAAACTGCAAATCAAAGATTCGTAATTCCGCTCCGCTGTCAGACCAAGAACTCGACCATTCCCTCAGAATCCTCGTAAGGCATGTACAACAAGATGTCTTTCGTGATCAAATCGCTTCGTTACATGTTGGTCCTAGAAATAATTCGGAAATTATCTGCGTTTTTGGACGCAGCCGATGTCCTCAGGGTGGGCGGACGGATTCGCAACTCTTCGCTATCTTTTGATGCTAAACATCCGATGCTACTTCCTGCCTCTCATCGTTTGACTGAGATGGTGATTGAGCATTTCCACCTTCGTTACTTGCATCCCGGTTCCCAGACGCTTCACTGTCTTTTACAACAACAATTCTGGATTTTGTCTGCTAAGCGCGTTATCTCTCGTATCGTCTCTAAATGCATTCGTTGCTGGCGTCTGAATCCTTCCGTAGTCCAACCCCCGATGGGCGACTTGCCGACTCTACGCTTGTCCCAACTAAAACCGTTTTCGTGCGTCGGTGTTGACTATGGCGGTCCTTTCAACGTTACCCTTGGAAAGAATAGAGGGATAAAGAGCACAAAGGCTTATTCGTTTGTTTCGCAACTAAGGCCTTGCATATTGAACTTGCGTCAGATTTGTCGTCCGATTGCTTTCTAGCCGCTTTTCGTCGTTTTATTGCGCGTCGTGGCCGTTGTTCGTATGTTTTTTCTGACTGCGGCACAAACTTTGTTGGAGCTAATAAGTTGATTGTGCAATTTATTCAGGATGCTGCTGTCAAGGAAGGCTTTGAATGGCATTTTAATCCTCCGTCGGCTCCTCATTTCGGAGGCTTGTGGGAAGCCGGAATTAAATCGGTCAAGACCCATTTGTATCGCGTTATCGGCGACCAAGTTTTGACATTTGAAGAACTGTCTACGGTACTTGTCCAGATCGAATGGCTGGTGAATTCGAGACCTCTTTGTCCGCTGAGAAATGATCCGAACGATCTTTCGGCTTTGACTCCCGGTCACTTCTTGTCACTTGAGCCAATTTATGCCGTGCCGGATCCAGATGTTACGCACCTCGCGCTAAATCGGTTAAGTCGGTGGCAGTTGCTTCAGCGTCTCCACCAAGATTTTTGGTCGCGTTGGCATTTAGAGTATCTGCATACGCTACAACAACGGAGTAAATGGACGATCCCTTCGACTCCGATTGAACCTGGCACGTTAGTATTGGTCAAGAACAATTTAGTTCCACCGAGGGATTGGAATCTGGCTCGTGTTGTCGCAACTCATCCGGGTCCAGATAGAATTGTTTGGGTTGTAATGGTAAAAACCGCTAATGGCGAACTGAAGCGCCCAGTGGTCAAGTTGTGCCCACTGCCTAATCCTTCAATTGTTTAAAAACCGTTCCGCGTTTTTGGTGGGCGGTATGTTCTGTACGTTCGTTTTCGTTTTGTTTTAATTGTTTTATTGTAAAGAGACAGAGAGAGATAGATTTTTTGCTTTAACATTCCTAGTTTCGAGAAGCGGCGAATTTAGTGTTTTTGCACCGTTTTTGGCGTTCGAGCGTTCACGATCGTGGCCAGCGGAGCTGCTCTCCCGCTTCGACCGTTAACATTCCGCAGTTCGCTTTTGCTATTCGAATACGCGCCGTATTACTCGCAACTCTTTTCGCTTTTTTTGCAATTCGTTACATTTACCACGAGGCTACTTTTCTCCATTAAAATTTCCTTTATTCTTTCTTTCGCTTTTCCTTCCTTGCTTCGCTTTTCGCATCCTGCTTCGCTTTTCGTCTTTTGTATCACCAAGACGAGGATCACCATCTTCGAACTCAATGACAACAGCCAACGAACCAAAGGTAAGTGCATTTTCACTGTTCGCCGTTTTCTCTCTTTTGCTTATTTTAATTTGGTGCGAAACCGATTGAACTTCGCATTAACAGATGCAATTCTCGAGGATTGCTGTCAGCCCAGTAGCGCATGTTTTGCTTGTTTACGCATCCACTCAAATGAAAATGAGCTTCGTCACTGTAAAACACACTTGCGTATTCTGGAACGTTTTCGAGAAGCGCCTCACACGCGTTTCTCCGAGAAATAAAGTTGCGTTCGGAGAGTTCGTGTACAGTTGCTAACTTGTATGGATGGTAATAAAGGTCATCGTGAAGAATTCGCCTTACTGAACGATCTGATAGTCTAAGTGCAGACGCATGTTTGCGGGCGGAACGCCGTGGGGATCGCACGATTGAGGCTCTCACTGCCTCAATGTTCTCAGGTGATCTGATGGGGCGAAGGACTATAGTTCTTAATTTTCTCACACTTGCGGTTTCTCTGAATGTAGTGACCGAACGCAAAATTGATTTCCGGTCCGGGACTGGGCCCAACGGGGCTACATTAAAGCGATTTCGGAAGGCGCGCTGAGTTGCAATTACAGAATTTCCGTTTGAAAAGTAGGTCTCGACGGCAAACGCACTCTCTTCTTTGCTCCAAAGCCATGTTTGCGGCTAACCGGCAAATAAACAAAACTTTAAGAATACGGCTGTCGAATGAGACCTCGTTCGCTCCGCTATAACCTCTATAGCCTAAATGACGCGCTTGTCAAAAAAGGAAATTTGGCTGCCACAACCTGTAGAAACCGTTACTTCTTTAGAATTGATGACCTCGGAGAAGAAAATGTACCCATCGAATTATTAAATATTGATTATAATAAAATGCAGTTGCCATTTATAATTATTTCAATTGAAAATTTTGAATTAAAATGTTTAATTGATACAGCTTCTATCAAATCGTTCATAAACACTTTCAACAGCTCATGGAACTACTAAAGCAAAATATAGTATTACTATTCGAAGTTTATTTATGTTTAATTCACCCAATTCCGTAAATTTAAGTAAGTAATAAATTATGAGCTACGACCATTATTATGTTTAAAATTTCTGACCAAATACAATTAGTCAGAAATTTTTGTTGTTATTTTAGGTAAATTATTGGACCTGCATGTTTGTAAATAAAGCAACAGCACCCATATATAGTCGGCTGTAGTCGACATCTACTCGCTCCATTCTGTCGAATTTTGCATATTATGAGTATACAATCATTAGGGATATACGTGAGCGTTATGTTTGCACTTTAGTATAACCCTCCCTAACAGACAAACTGCTTTCATGTGAAATGCTTGGCTAATTGCAGATAATATTACTTCATCCAAGTCGAAAAAATGCACATCCAAATGTCGAAAAATATTTCACCTCGACATTTTACATAACTCACTAGCAACTATTTATGAATTGCTTGATAGTTTTTATGTTATAAACAGGTTTTTTAAGCATTACAAAATTTACTTGTTTTAAAAATTTAATTCAATGAGGCTAATATAAGTATATATTTTTTCTAATACTATTTTAGAATAATAACATTTTTGAACTAATTTTAATTTGAAAATGTACTCATTCTGCAACAAGTGCAAGAATATTCATTCTTATACAAGTGATAGAATGACCACATGTGGCGCCATCTCATGGAAGTTGACGCAACATTGAGCGATTTTATTTTGATTAATGAATTATTCATTCAACTTATTAATTGTTGATATTAGTAATATTATAATTCAATCAACTAAATCATTCATATTTAGAACATTCTTTAGGACATTTTATAACTAATTTTGTTTATCAATACATATATTCTAGCGGCTACATCTGTGAACTAATTGCCAAAAGCGACTAATTGCTTAAAAACGTAAAAACTGGCGTATTTTAATTGACGATAGTATTAGAAAAAGTATGGTCTGAAACTCTTTGGAATTAATATTCAGCCCTCGTGGAACCGTCACACTCGCCTTCGGCTCGTGTGACAAATTTCCACTCGGGCTGAATATTCTCATTCCGCACTCGTTGCAGAATATACTATTATTTCAATTATAATAGAGTACAGTCCAAAAATTATCGTTCATTTAAGATTAATTGTATTAGAATTATAATATAATAGATTAGTGAAAAATGTTGTGATGAACTCGATATTATTTTCTCATCGATCGATGAGTAATTAAAAGTCGAATAGACTATTAATCCCGTTTATTCAATTTAATACAGTATTTGAATTTATTTGCGGATATTCGAATTGACTTTCTTTATTCAGTGCTATAGCAAGACTGGCGATTGTGCGTTTTAATATTACAATTCTGCGATAATCTGAATGTCCTCTAGTTTTTTACATCAACAAGAATTTGTGGATACGTATGTATATGTACAATATAGCATTTACAACTTTTGAACCTAACAACTTTTGAAATCATATGAGTGATTTAAAAAACATACACTTAAAATATTTGCGACAATAGTGTAACAATCAAAGCTTAGTATGAGGTAAGTTAATGTTTGATAAATAACACTTTAAGAAGTTGCAATGTGCAAAGATTCAAATATTAGTATACTGTATGAAAAAAAACCAACAGATTAGGTCAAAACAATTATCACTTGATACATATGTATATTCGCTAGCAATATCACTACACCTTTTCCAATTGAAATTCAGACCTTAGCAATTGTAATTCAGATTAGTCAATTGAAATTCAGAAAGTAGCAATTGAAATTCAGTTTAGTCAATTGAAATTCAGAAAGTAGCAATTGTAATTCAGATTAGTCAATTGAAATTCAGAAAGTAGCAATTGTAATTCAGATTAGTCAATTGAAATTCAGAAAGTGGAAATTGTAATTCAGATTAGTCAATTGAAATTCAGACAGGAGCAATTGTAATTCAGACAACAGCAATTAAAATTCAGACAGTAGCAATTAAAATAAAAAAAAAAACATAAATGTAGTAAACACAATTTAAATTCAAGAATCATTAATTATTTAACAAACGTGTTAATTCGTGGTCATGTGGCCAAATAATTGAGAGATGCATGAAAAACCAAAAAGTGCGAAAAACAGTGTTATTGCAAGCAATGTGTTATAAATACATTTAAAAATGTAACTTTTAATCAAACTGTTAACTATGTAATATTAATTCTTAATGCAAAAGGCTGAAAAAAATTCATAATTTTTTTTTTTAATTTTTATAAATAAGAAATTATGCACTCGCTTTAAAACAAAAATATTTGTTCTTAATACTAATCATTTTTAAAAAGTTCGAATACAAATTTTTTTAATAACTTTGAGGATCAAATAATTTGTATACCCAAAAAATAACACTTATATTTTTATATAATTATTAGAACCTGGCAGCTATTAACTTGCATAAAAATATTATTTTCAACAAAATTTATGATTTATTGATTTATCATTGTAATAAATGAAATCGCAATAAGTTCACAAGTTAATTTTTATTGTGCGTGTGCATCATTACGTTAAACACAAATAATATAGAACCATCTTATGATGCAACAAAATAAAAAACAATAATTTAAAACAACATTTTATGCTCCATATAACATATAACATATAACAATTTATGCTCCAACGAGCATATCTTCTAGGGCCAAAGCTGCAGCGTGGTGAGTGGTGGTATGTTGTGCAGCTCTACCACAGTCACCACCTACAACTTTTTCTTTTGCCTCCTCTATAATTTGTTCCAGGTATATTAGCTTTTGCTCTCCAACACCATGCCCTGTAACATTGGGAATGCGTAAGTTGGCTTTTACGTTAGCTTTTATTTTGGACCAAATCGTCTCTATGGGGGTTAAGCATAGGAGAGTAAGGGACTAGTCGTATCAATGTTGCAGGAGTTGCTTTTATAGGTACTTCTAATCTTGAGTGGCAAGGGGCATTATCGCAAACAATTACCAAGTCTGTAAGTTGATTTCCCATTTCTTGCCATTGCGTTAATAGCCTGGCCACCCAAGCATTAGCCGTCTCCGATATAAATGAGCCTCGTCTTTTTTCTATTGTTACAACTCCTGCTGCCGAAATGGCCCCAATTAGGTGAACATTTGGTCCTCTTGCCGCTGGTAGGTGTTATACAGCCCTAGTTCCATTTCTTGCTCGACCTCTTGTTCGACGACAAAAGAAATTAAAATTGGTTTCGTCAATCCAAATTATTTGTTTGCCGTCGCGAATATTTTGGTTAAGGGCTAATACATAATCATGCCTCTTTCTTTTATTTTCAGGGCTGTTCATTGTAATTGGGGCGCAGTGCACATGTTTTAAAGTGAAAAATCTTCCTTCCAAGTAATTTGCAACGGTGCTTGTAGAAATTATTTTTTGGAAATTTTCGAATTTTTTTTCTTTTAGTTGTTTTAGAGTATACCCATTTTCTTCTTCTATTTAACTATAATTATTATATTAATTTGATCTTCTGAAAGTATTTTCGGTTTGAGGCCTCCTTGTGGCAGCTTATCTATCCTACCAGATCGTACCCAATGCAAAGCAGTTTTATAGCAGACGCTTAACGATTTGGCTAAAGTAACCCAGTCATCTCCTTTATTAGCACAACCTACAATTCTTTTGCGATCTTCTATACCGTGCTTTTTGTATCTGTACAAAATATTTCATTAGTGAAATTTACATTCGCAATCTTTTGAATTTTTTTAAGTGTACACTCTACATTGAATGCTTTTATTGGCAAATATAAATTCACCACACCAAGTTGATGAATTTAAAGAGAAACATAGATCTCAAATATTTAAATTATAGATTTTTAAAGTACCTTTTTCTCTCTATATCTACTTTTCCAGTCACTGAGCTTCTACAAATAAGACAAGTCGCATCTGGATTATTTGCAATGTTTAGAGGATGAACACACTTCTTATGAAAAATATGGCCACAAGGCTCAAGTTTTAGCACTAAGTTTCGAGTCATATTGACCCGACAAATAACGCAATTATCTGCAAAATTCATTTTTAATCGAAGAACAAGTTTTGAAACGACTCTAGGAATTTAAAATGACAGCTTGCATTAGTACAAATATGCATTACTTAAAATAGAAATGGTAAGGGTATCACAAAAACGGTGGCGCCCTACTTGTGGAAGTTTCGGCAATTAGCCCACTAAATAGCAATTACCAAGTGCAATTGCGATAATTGCGGTATTTGTCGGGTCAATATGGCTCGAAACTTAGTGCTAAATCTTGAGCCTTGTGGCCATATGTTTCATAAGAAGTGTGTTCAACCTCTAAACATTGCAAATAATCCAGAT